>WAAB01007589.1:0-30475 GCA_013389865.1 Piaya cayana | reverse complement strand
GCAAAAAAAAAAAAAAAAAGAAAAAGAAGAAATGTCTTGAGCCCCTCAGAAGGCATTTCTATGCAACAGGAAAGCTTTAAGAATTGGGGTCTACAAGGAGATTTGTGTGTGTGCTTGCACCGCATTTGCAGCAGTGCCTGTGTATCATGAAGGCTGAACTTGTCCCACAGCACCAGGATTTGTTCCCTGGCATATTAGATTTGGGATATTTCGTGGAAATGTGGGGGCTTTTGCATACCTACTCTCACTACCCTTTGGATCAGTGGGATGAGTGCCTTGCCANCCCCTGTCACTTGGGAGAAGAGACCATCACCCTCCTCTCTACAACCTCCCTTCAGGTAGTTATAGAGAGAAATGAGGTCCCCTCTCAGCCTCGTCTTCTTTTATCAGCATTGAACTGGCTAGAAGAAAATGTGAGCAAAGATATGAATGAAATGGTATTGTCTATGGCCTTTTTGTTCTGACATCTATGAGCTCTGCCACTGTCATCTTTGTTTCTCAGTACCATAACATGTGCTGTGGAGATCAGGAATTAATCTAGGAGGTAAATTTTCCTGATTTTTAATTGGATACTTGCAAAAGTTTTTCAGAATTCCATGTGTTTCTCTCTGTATTTATGTGCTTTAAACCTGGTAGAAATAAAGCACAAAGGATTTTGTGAGCACTGGCAACCAGTCTGTCACCAGCAACTAGGTGAACTGGTACTTCGGTGAAAATGGAATGAGTATACTTCTGGGATAAATGAGGCTCAGATCTTATTTGGTGCTGGCTCTCCCACCATTTATCTTTTTTTTGCAGGAGTATCATGTGGTAGTTTCAATCTTCCTTGATATCTTGCAGGCTCTGCAATGCTTTTTGTGGAAATACCCAGACCTATCACCCATCATTATAGCTATCATGGGGAGCAGCACACCATGCAGCATATTGGAATTTCTAGCATTTATTACTGCCTCAAATGTATTTTGCGAGAAAAGAGAAAGAATTGATCTTTCAGTGTAATGCTTCGGAGTTTCTCATAGGGAGCAGCCTAAATCAAGAAGTATGTTTCAAGCCTGAGCTTTAAACAGAAAATAAGCTAATATCCAACCCAGGAGAGGTGAAAGATGGAAAGACTATTGTGATCTGCAGGGTATTCTGAAACTCTATCATAAAAACCTGGAATAAAAAGCTAAGTATTGAGTGGTGAAGATAGATCCACCTAGTGTTCATATGACTTAACAGCTTAGCAGACATTTCTGGTGTGTCTGGTTATTGCACCCATGACATCATGAGTCCAATCCCCACGGGATGTGATAACACTGTTTGTGTATTTAAAATAGGGATTGGAGTGGGATATTTGGCACAAATTCCAAAATTTACTTCAATAAACAGTTTGAGGGTATTTTAGGTGGAAGGGAGAGAGGGAGGTTGTAGAGAGGAGGGAGCTGGGCTCTTCTCCCAAGTGACAGGAGACAGGACAAGAGAGAATGGTCTCAAGCTCCACCAGGGGAGATTTAGGCTGGACATTAGGAAAAAAAAATTCACACAAAGGGTCATTGGGCACTAGCAGAGGCTGCCCAGGGAGTTGGTTGATTGAAACACCTTCCCTGGAGGTGTTTAAGGCATGGGTAGACAAGGTCCTGAGGGACATGGTTTAGTGTTTGATAGGAATGGTTGGACTCAATAATCCGATGGGTATCTTCCAACCTGGTGATTCTATGATTCTATGATTCTATGAGTATTCCCAGCTAGAGTAATACCTTCATGTCTATTACAGGTGTTGTAAGGAAGCCTGCACTGACTGAAAGGTCAGACTTCTAGGGTAAAAGTAGTACGATAACATTCACTTGTCTGAGCCAATACAAGGGGTTCGTTAGACGTAAATGTATTAGAAAAATCTTAAGGTTCACAGTAAGCTTAAAGGGCTTCTGTTGTTTATTTAGGGTAACACTGTGATGAGTAAGATGGACAGAATCCAGCTTGGGTTAGTCCTCAACAGCTTTGGATTTGTCTTTGAAAGCCTTGGATTTATTTGAAGGTTTAAGATGCTGCTTGCTCACCCTATCTATTAATGGCTGGATTTTTCTACATGTAAAGCTTACTGGTGCTTAGCAAAGGCTCTGTTTTTGTGAATTAAGTTTAATTCTTGGTGATCAAACTTCAGTAGGTTGGCAGCCTTAGCTATTTTTTTTTCCAGGAGACCTACAATCTATCCTTAAATGTGAAGGATTTTTCTGGTCCTTGTAATGACCTTTGTGAGTTGAAGTAGAAACTTCCTAGCTGTTATAGAAAGAAGGTAGTCAAATGGACCAAAACTTAGGGAGTGGAGGGAATAACCGAACAGATGTATTTACTGGAAAAATACAACTTAGTGCTCACTCTCCAAGCTGGCTTTTCTAGAAAATGGCTTGAATTATCTATGGAAACAGCATATGAATTAGTGTATGCACAATATGGAATGCCTGTGACCTCTAACGGCATGCAAAATACTCCAGAATACTTTTCTATGAGGTACTCATGATTTGCTTTACTCTGTAGAAGTCTAAGCAACCTCAGTGACAACTGGACTGTCTTTAGGAGCCTAAATCCCCCTCCTGGGCTTTTTGAAATGAAGGTTCTTCCTGGAGTTTTGGCAGAGGACGGTGTCTCTGCTTGGAAATGCCACAGCAGTAATGAACAGTAGTGATGGATCAGTTTTTTTCTGAGAGGGCAGCAGGAGAAACAAGAAAAAAGCATAGAAGCAAATACATCAGCAATGGACTCACTGCTTACCTGAGAAAGGGCTCTGTAATGACACTGCAAGTAACTTCAGAAAACAAATTCTCCTCTGCAAGAGAAGGCTCTCGGGAGACCTTAGAGCAGCCTTCCAGTACTGAAAAGGGGCTTAGAGAAGAGCTGGGGGGGGGCTCTTCATTAGGGAGTGCAGGGATAGGACAAGGCAGAATGATTTAAAGCTGAACGAGAAGAGATTTAGATTAGCATTAGGAAGAAATTTGTTACTGTGAGGGGGGGGAGGTCCTGACCCAGGTTGCCCCATCCCTGGAGGTGTTCCGGGCCAGGTTAGACGGGGCAGCCAAATGGGACATGTCCCTGCCCACACTCGTGCATTTGGTGAGGTATTAGAGGTGTAAATTATTTCAAGTGGCTTCTGCACACTAAATTAACCACCTCCAGTATTTACTGTGTTCACTGGTATATGCTGTACTACCTGGTTCTATCCTGGGTAAAACCATTGCACACCTTTGTGTCTGTTCTTGCGTTTTTATATGCACCCATTACTGTTCTTTCTCATTAGCTGCTCTTAAGAGCCGCAATTCAAGTGACAGGCCATAATATTATCCACTCGTTGACACGGCTGTCCACATCAAAATGTTTTGCTGCAGACGAGGTGATAATTTTCTTTATATCAATGAAAATTTTGTCAGTAAGGTAAGGCAAATGGCTCTGTGGTTTCTGCAGAATGTATTTATCATGATTCCAATATGAACAAAGGAAAACACAGTAGGTAATTTTGGTAGAAGTGAATGTAGAAAATAACTAATAATTGACCAGTAAGACATTTGAGTTGCTAAGGTTACTCCAAAATAGTAGGGGGTTATTTACAGATACAGCAGTGCATTTCCTTGCACTGGGGCTGCACTATTGATACCTATTTCTCTCTATGTATTTTTGTAAGAAGCTAGAGAGGAGAGCCAGCTTATTTCAAAAGCAAGCAATAAGAATATTGTACACAAAATGTGGCTTTTTTTTACTTTTGCTCCTCCATTAAACTAGAATTACTTAGCAGAATTTGGTGTCAGATCTGGACAAGGTACAGTCTCTAATGTGTTCTTTCTCTTACTGTTTGTGGCTGTTGAACCAGCTAATGTTCCAGGCAGTCGTATCACAAATTGAGAGGAAAAAGAAGTTCAGCTTGTTACTGAATGTCTGAGATACTAGGTTTAGATCCATGGGGAGAAATGAGACTTTTATGATCAAACTATGATTCAGAAGTGCTTTGAAACAAAATGTGTTTGAGTAACAAAAACATCAAAAGAAACTCCAAAACTATATTAGTACAGAACACCAAAGAATCTAACTTGCAGCACAACTGTTGAACTGTTGATTTACCTCCATGTGTTTGTCTGGTCCCATTGATCATTTGTCCTGGTGTAACCCCAGCCTGGCCCAATTTGGCAGCAACGGGGCTCCCAGTCCTGCCCCCCACCCTCAGCTTCCCCTCTGGGAAAGGGGAGAGGAAAATGAGAGGACAAAGACTTGTGGGTTTAAAGCTAAAACTAAACCAGCTTTAGTGAAACAATAACAATAATAATGAAAAAATACTATTAATGAGAAAATAATGAAATATATGTAAATATATGAAATTACACGTATACACTACCTTGATTACTATGTCACCAAAGGGGCTGCAAAAGCAGATGGCTGGGAAGATCAGTGGCAGGAGGGAGCTGGACCGAGAAACTGGATTCAGGAGTGCACAGTTCTGGGATCAGGGTAAAAAGGAAAATGAGGTCCTCACTGGCCATTTGCCTTTGAAGAAGAGAGAGAGGCCCTTGCGATCCCTCAATTTTATCCACACTGTGATTTGCATGGGATGGAATCCTCCTATGGTCAGTTTGGGTCCCCAGTCCTACCCAGCCCTCCTCGCAGGTACCACCTTTTGTCATCCTTATGTCTTGATGTTCCACCAGCTCCAGGATGGCCTTTGTTTCTATAGGAATTATGATAAGCCATTGCCTTTCTGCATCCCAGTGTCCCATGAGATCACTGCTAGAGAGAAACTGCCTGAAAAACATGCTGTTAACTTTCAGAAAAAGAAGTTATTCAGACAAGACTGAGCTGAAATTACAAAACTGATACCACAACAGCAATGCAGATTCCATAGTGATTTGCTCACCTTTGAAGTTCATTTTAAGGAGAAAGTCATCTATATCTGCCACATCTGGACTATGTGCTATACAGTTTGGCTAGTGGAGCTACATGCTTGTAAAGGAACAGAACACTTAGCTCTTCTACTGCTTTTTCCTCAGGTATTACCTAATGATTATTTTAAGAAGGGCATGCCATGCTTGAAGATCCAGATATTCTTTTGTTTGGTTTCAGATTTATTTTTTTTTAATACTTAGCCTTCTCTGTCTGAACTGAGTAGAAGCTCTGATTAAAGATGCTACTCAGAAATCACTTCAGTGTCATAGTAGCATATACGCTACTCATCAAGAATCTCCTGTGCTTGAAAGCTCCTTAAAGGAAGAAAGTCATTCTAAATGCACAGCTGAGAGTCAAATTTGATATTTGTGAGACTTTTGTAAATAGATGGAGACAGGAGGCAAACCAAAAGGCAGAAATTCTAGTAGTGTTTGTAATTTTCCAAAGTATTCAAACAGAAATTTGGAGGTTAGTTGGCAATACGTGGCATCCAATCTGCCAGAGCAGAGTACTTAAACTTGAGCAGACCAGTCTTTCCTCTGAAGAATTGTAAAAATCATAGAATAACTAGATTGGAAGAGACCCACCGGATCATCGAGTCCAACCGTTCCCATCAATCACTAACCCATGTCCCTCAGTGCCTCATCCACCTGTCCCTTAAACCCCTCCAGGGAAGATGACTCAACTACCTCCCTGGGTAGCCTGCTCCATTGCCCAATGACCCTTTCTGTGATAAATTTTTTCCTAATGTCCAGCCTAAACCTCCAAAGGTGTCTACTTTTCTCAGTAAACTACATAAGTGACTGAGGTGCTTGCTCTCTGAGGCCATTTTGTTAGACAACTAAAGTGAACGTTCAAAATACCTGTGCTAAATGTCACTTAATATGCATGTTATTTCTTGAAGTGGCTGTCACTGTTTGCCATAGTAATCTTAGAACAGTCTGTATAGTTAGAAGAGGTGATATAGTCATCCAGGAGTACAGGCATAGGTGCAGATCTTGCTATGTGTTCTATCACATGAGTGAAAGCAAACAATTACAGCCTTAGATTTGCAGTGGAGTTTTTGTTAACATTCATGAAAAACTGAACCCAGGGGACTTAACATGGTATCTACCTAAATGACTGCACTTGGGGACCCTGGGCTAATGACATAAAATTTGGCAGTGCATTAGCATCACTTCCCTGAAACAGTGTCTCAAACAATTTGTACGTGAAATGAATTGTCGCATACCTTGGTAGGGTCTGCAGCCTGTTTTTCATTGTAGATGATATTATATTCTTGTTTGGAGCTATCACTTGGAGAGAAAAAAAAAGTGTTCAGTAAAACCCTGTTGGGTTCAATTTTTAGGAAAAATTAACAAATGCAAACTTAATTAGAGTAATAAAATTGGGAAGGATGGGGCATGGTTAATATCACATTAAAAATATAACCAGGAAGAAAAGGAAAACATTTTGTAGGGATGTTCATTTGTATACTTTTTTTTTTTCCTCTACTACTTCATCTTCTTCTTCTTCTTCTTCAGACGTAAATCGCATAAGGTTTTCTTCTCTAGCAGCTGCCCCTTCCACTCTTGAAGACGTAGCTGGGATAGGTCCTTCTTCTTCTTCTTCTTCTTACTCTGTATACAAAGTGTTGCTGTTTGAATCTCTGCATTTTACTCTGTGATCCTAGAAGTTAATCCCTTGTAAGAGGAATACACACTTTTATTTGCATGCACTTCTTAAACCCCACCCCACATAATAAGAAAATTCATTGGTGGTTCATTTGCACTGAGGGTTGTTTTGGGATGAGACCTAGATGAATGTCAGAGGGCTTGAACAGAGCTTCTCAAACACAGCAAGTAGACAGTGGTCAGCTCCCACCTCCTGTAGGAGTGTCAGCCACTCCTAGCTCTGAGCAGTGCTATATATGCACACAAATCCACTCTATTTTACACTCTTTTGCACGCCCATCAGAACCAGAACTTTACAGGTCACTTATCTTCCTACTGTATCTCTCCTCTCTTGCCCAGTTCATCCTACTTCACTCTGCTTCTGCCCTATTCCTATGTCCTGACCAGGAAAGAGGGCTGTAAAGTACTTTCTGGGATGAGACTTGGATCTGGGAGTCTTTGATGCCCATAGGAAGCAACTGTTGTATTTTAATTTTCGTGTAGTCACATGATGAACTGTAAGAAGGGCAATTGAGTTTCTCTTTTGTCCCAGAGCCATAACTCTTGCAAAAGTAATCCATTATACTTTTACTTGAATTGGTGCTATCACAGTTTCTGTGGAAGAGCTGAAGGGAGATGTGATGGCTAGAAACTGGAGAGGGGCAGATTTAGACTAGACATAAGGAGGAATTCCTTCACTATGAGAGTGGTGAGGCCCTGGCCCGGGTTTCCCAGGGAAGTTGTGGCTGCCTCATCCCTGGAGTGCTCAAGGCCAGGTTGGATGGGGTTTGGAGCAGCCAGATCTAGTGGGAGGTGTCCCTGCCCATTGCAGAGGGGTTGGAACTAGATGATCTTTAAGATCCCTTCCAGCCCAAACTTTTATATGATACTATGATTTTGTTAGATCAATATTACTGTTTGTTGAAGTCACTGTGGCTTCAGCCCACAGCTCATACTCCTGGGCTTGAAAGAAAGTTTGAACTCTCCAAGTGTTTCTTCAAGTGAAGGCAAGCAGGCCATTAACACAGTCTCTGGGTTATCTTGAGATCATGCCCGTTATAGCCAATTCATATTTTACTTATCAATTGAAAAATGGGTTTGAAATTTAATCAGTCAGCAAAAGCCTTTCCTGTTCTTTAAAGACAAACTTAAGTTAAAGCTAGTTCATTTTTAACGTGGCCAAACTTTGTGGGCTAACAAGGTTTATTTTTGTGCAAGACACTTTACTGTTAAATGGCTAGAAAGGAAGAAACTTATTGAAAACAGCTTTTTCTTTGTTGATTTTTGGAGGGAAAGAAACTACAGTAAATAGCTCTGTCATCTCTTTCTATCTGAAAAACTTAGGCTGTGAATGTCCTTGCAAAAGCTGAAAAGCCTACATGGATTTTTTTCTTTAGTAGTTAAAAATGAGTAATTTTGGAACTTTTGTTTATTTTTTTGTTGATTTGATTGCATTGAACCAGATGTTGGGGTTTTTTCCCCTAAGACTCTGCACCAAATCAGTGCATGTGTGTGATACATGCTTTGAGGAAGCACGTTGCTGCAATTTTTGAGAGCATGATCTAGAGATTTGAAGATGCACTGTCTCACACATTTTTTTAACAGTTAAATAAGAATGGAAGTATCTGCAAACCTGCTCTGGTACCTATGATGAATGAGCTTATTTGTCCAAACAGGCTTTCTATGTATAATGCACATTTTTTTGCATCTGTCCACTTCACTCTCTAGTGTGTTTGCTGTGAAAGTAAAACAATTTTGATTTCAGAAAGTCTTTTATTCTCTGAGGCTGTGTTCATCGCTGTTACGTGCCACGTGAATGAAGCAAAAGCTGTGTATCAACTAGAACAAGTAAAAACTTCTGCATGGGTTGGAAACTACAGATATAATAATGAATGCTTTTACAGATTTGGGAAACAGTGTGTTCCTCTAAAAGCTTACTAGCTTTATTTTAAGTAAGGAATGTAAATATCTGAGTCATTTCTCACATGTTTGCTGTTTCTCTATAGAAAAAGCCTTTGCTTCAGTATTTAAAGCATCTAACAATACTTATTCACATGCCACCTGTCTTTTTAATAACTAAATAAGGATTCCGGAATAAGTACCATAAAACAAGTTAGTACAGAGCATAAACATCTATTATATTGTTCCTGATAGAAAAATATCCTCCATTTCCACTGATTGAGCCCTTTAGTTTATTGATAAATGTCTTCTGAGGAGTCTGTTCTATCAGATCTGCTTGACCTCTCTAATCTTCTGTATCAACCTGACATGTAGTATTTCCTTGGGAAATGATTTATTTCTTATTCTGTGAGGTGGATTAAATAAGCATCACTGAGTTCCGAGTACCTTGCAGTTAAGTTTAGATATTCTGTGTCTCCCTCAAGAAATGCAGTTCCTCTTGGTGCTATAACTGCTAGATTTGGACTTGAATGCTCCCAGTTGGATCCTACTAGTAGCAATGTTTAGGCCTGTGGACTGACCTTCTAGAATAAATGCAGGTATTGTTCCTCTCAGCAGCACCTGTTGGTGCTTCAGAAGCCTTGGACAAAGTTTTTTGTGTTGTTCCCTCTATAGTTTATCAGATTTGACTCCTTGGTATCATTCCTTTATTTGTTTCTTGCCACCAGTTGCCTCCTAAAGTCTGTTGCACTTTCCTGAACTTCTTCTCCCTTATTAATATGAAGGCCTTTCTTGTGGGTGATCCTGAGTTTCCAGTGGACGAGACCTATTAAGCCAATAATGAACATATAATGCCATTACCTTGAATTACAGTAGTGATAATTTGCTCATCCTCTGAACCTTCCTGGTGGCAGTAAGGTTTGGCAGCACCTGCAGACCCTGCTGTGAAGCCTGTGGCTTTATTCCTAAGCCCACTCCCTGAGCTAGGTTGTACCTTTACTGTGATTTCTCCTCTCGTACTTTGGTCCCTGTGGTTGTGCCGAATGTCATCAGCATGTCTGGGTATGTGTTGCTGGTCAAGTCACCACACTAATTCATACTTAGGACCCTATAAATTTGTAAATACATACAGAAAGCTATCTGATTTAATTAAAGCTATAAAAAGCATTCTTTAATGTGTATGAAATAGCGACATTTTTTTGTACCACCTTGTCATTATGTAATTTTAAATAGACAGTCTTGTCTGGGTGTCTTAATCAGGAAAGCACACAGATATGGAATATTTTTCCTCTCTTATCTCACTGGCAGGGCAATTAGTGCATTTCTGCTGGCTACTGACTTTGAATCACTTATGGTTATAGTACTTTTATTCACAAGCTGTCACTGTTACATTCTAATCTATCTAGTTCACAGGCAAATGAAGTATGCCATCCTTCAAGATTGCATTATGGAATGGAAAGAAAAGAAAAAAGATTTAGTAAAAAAGTAATGCCTAAACAGTAGCCTTATTCTTCAGGGAGAAAATAAAATACCTGCTGACAGCTCTTACCTTAATGATGTTCTTGCTTCTGTCAAAACATCAACCCCATAATTTCCACTGGCATTTACAAGACTCTTTAAAGAGATGCGTAGGAAAGCAGAGTGTTTTGATGGGTACTTTTTTTAGTTGGAATCCCTTTCCATTGCCATGATTTTATTTGGAAAGGATCTTTTTCCATCTGTCTCTTCTCAGATTGATTAAAGAAGGCTTTGGGATCAAAAGGAAGTGAAGGGGAGAGAAGAGAGAAAATGTACCCGTATCACAAGTTTCTCTACTGAAATGTAATTACCCGCAGGAACTGCTGCTACACAATCTCATTTTAATGATTGCAGAAAGATATTTGCAACCTGGACAAGTTGGCAATGACAAGCTGGGATATTCCAGTATCTTTACATGTATTTACAAGATACTGAAATTCCTCCTTTGCCAGAGGTATAAGGTGAAGTGGAGGAGGTAGCAATGTCTATTTGGAAATTAATATAACTTACCAGTGCTTAGGATCAGATCTAACCTCCTCCCTGCAAGTTCTGGAGCACTTTACAAGTGCTACTGTCCCCTCTGTGGGTGCATGTATGTGATCTGGCACCTACAGAGAAGCACTATGCATGGCAGTGTGAACCCCAGTCCTGTGATACTTCCGATATGCTGGAAAGCCTGTGTGAGGGTGAGCTGCAAGCTGTGTGGTAAAATGAGTTTGTTTTCCTCAAATAATGTAATCTGATAGTAAACCATCTGGTTAATATAGGAGAAGAGTGAGGGCTGCGTTATTGTGATTGGGGCACGGAGCCCAACTGTTTGCCTGAACTGTCTTTGAAAGAGGAAGAGGCTCACTGCCTGTAGGGAAGGAAAGCCAATAACTGGGAAATTAGGGATCCAAAATTAATTCACACTCACACAGCCAGCCTGTGAATTCAGCGAGTGGTCTTTGAATTTGATCTTTGGCTCTCAAGGATTTACCACTTGTTAACTTTCATCTTAAAGCTCTAAGCCAAAGTGTGCTTGAAAGCCTTATACAATTAAGGTAAGGCAGAGCTCAAAGCCCAGCACTTACAGAGTAGTTAAATAAAGTGAAGAGTGCCATTTCAGAGGGGATGGTGGCCCATATGTTGTCACATTAAAGCAGGNAGTGTGCTTGAAAGCCTTATACAATTAAGGTAAGGCAGAGCTCAAAGCCCAGCACTTACAGAGTAGTTAAATAAAGTGAAGAGTGTCATTTCAGAGGGGTTGGTGGCCCATGTGTTGTCACATTAAAGCAGGAACAGCACCGAGGAAAGTGGCAGAAGGAGACCACTAAATGCAGACCGTCTGGAGGAAGGCATTACACACCAACCTCATTCGCTGCCCGTCTCCTCTCTGAAGGAACGGGGAGGGACTGAGCATAACCTGTGGCAAAAAAAGAAAAGGTAGTTGACACTGGGGAGGTGGTAAGAGACATCCCTGGCTTGACCTGAGCAAGAGGAAGGGTAGGGAAAGGCATTTACATAACCAAGGNTGCCATTTCAGAGGGGATGGTGGCCCATATGTTGTCACATTAAAGCAGGAACAGCACCGAGGAAAGTGGCAGGAGACCACTAAATGCAGACCGTCTGGAGGAAGGCATTGCACACCAACCTCCTTCACTGCCCATCTCCTCTCTGAAGGAACTGGGAGGGACTGAGCAAAACCTGTGGGGGAAAAAAAAACAANACCTGGTGATTCTATTATTCTGTTTATGCAGTTGTGTATGTTCTCCTTTTTTAACTCCCCATCCTAAATCAGAACTTTGCATTAACTGGTAACAGATTAAATTGAGGGAAGAAAAATCCCAGTTGAGACTGTTAGACTGTCCATGATGGCAATCCATCTTTATCTATCTATCTATCTATCTATCTCTCTATCTCTCTATCTCTCTATCTCTCTATCTCTCTATCTCTCTATCTCTCTATTTTTATTTCTGTCACTGGTCTGGCGAGAGTATTTTGCACATGGGAAATTTGTCTACCGTGGCTGGGATCTTCTATATATTGCAGTGCGGATATCTGCTCCACTGTCGTCCTCTGTGGTCCGCTCTCTACTGTCACCATGGTCTTCTCTATGGGCTTCAGGGAAATCCTGCTCCAAGCCCATCTTCTCCCTCCTTTTTTACTGACATTGACGTCTAAAAGGTTTTCTCTTGCATTCTCCGTGCTTCTCTCGCACACAGCTGCTGCACAGCATTATTCACCCTTTCTTAAATACGTTATCATGGAGTCACCATCAGTGCTGTTGGTCGGCTCAGCCTGGGGCCATGATGGGGACATCTGGGGCTGGCCAAAACTGGCTCTGACATGGAGGCTGCTCCTGGTTCTTTCTCACAGAAGTCATCCCTATGGCCCTCCCAAAACCTCACTGCATTAACACGAATATAACTTGATAAGGTGCAATCTCAAATCAACTAGTTAAAAGAGATCAGCCTCCTATGTTTTCATAGCATAACAATTGCTCGTGGCTTGCTTGTTTTGGAGTATAAGTTGCTCTAGTGAGTTCAGAGAAGGTTCTCTCCCTTCTTCTAGAGAAGTATAATTTATATTGGATGTAGAGTCATATCTATCTCTAAGATTACCAACCACTAGCCAGTAATGAGGGAGGATCCCACACTTAACACCCAGATTTGTGATGGCTGGGCAGTTATACTTTGTGCCCGGTACCGATGGTAGGGCTGGCAGGCTCAAATACAGAGAATATTAAGTAGTAACGAGTTTTACTTCATATATACTTTATCAGTAGCAAACACCCTAGGACATCAATCTTTTCTGTCCACGTCCCTTCACAAGGCAGAGAGAGGATGGAGCTATAGAGAAATAGGCATCACAAAGCCTAAGCAGTGAAAATGAGAAAGCGATTCCCTGTCCAATTACCTTTTATCCACACAGCTGTTGTTTGTAATCACTCTGCCTGGCTGTGTCATGCTGACTGATGGAGAGATACAGCCAGGATAAGAATGAATCCATTGAAAATGGACAGCATTTTCTCTTTTGCAGTGTACATTTAGCAATAAGTTTCTTCTCCCAAAGTTGAATAGGCTTGTTCCTTATTTGCAGTTTATTTACATGCTCCCTCAAGTGTTCTGGTATTTATTCCATTCCTTGCTGTCCCTTAACTGTTCTCACAACAGAATTTAGGAACCAGAAACTTATAAAATAAATTATAAATATATATTTTAGATGACACACAGAGGAATTCTAATTGTGATTTTAATTCATGTCATGGCTTGTGCTGCTTCTCATGGGTAGTGCTGCTTATTTAACTGCCTCTCTCAAAGGACTTTCCTGAATCTATTTAATGATATTTGGACTCTACTACCCCCCAAAATTAAGATGTTTTCAATCTTCCCATTTCATGAAAATACCAAGTTCTTAATGTAAATATGATCTTCTCATTTGTGGGCAAGTTTTCTGCATTAAAGGGTCTGCACAGGGATATGGTGAACAAATAGGTCGTGACACACTCACTGGTGAAAGAGGATACAATGCAAGGCGTGCAACTCTGATTGAAAGTTTTTACTTAATTTACTGCTTTATGAAAAGTGCTTTTCTCTTTAACCTGTTTCTTTGTTTCTTCTTGTCTCTTTCTTGACCAGATGGAGTAGAATTCAAATACAGGCAGCGTATTCATTCTAAGGGGGCTTTTAAAGGAAATAACAGATCATGGGAAATGATATTCTTTCTTCCCATCTCTCCTAAACGTTTTAGACTGCCTCATTACAAATCCTATTTTCTTCACTCTAAGAGCTTCCTTAGAAGCTTTGTTTTCCATTTTATACCTCTACAGCGTGAAAGGTACCATTCCACTTTCTGGGTTTTGTGTGTTCGTAACAAGAAAAGCTGATAGGGCTGGTACTTCAGAATGCACGGACTTAAGAAATGCATTTGGTAGGCTACTCAAGATATAGGAGGTTGTCTAAAGCAGAAGCTTTTCTGGCACTTTTTCTTTCTCTTTGTTGCCATGGGAGAATTTTCAACAGCTACCTCTCTACTGCTAATTCTGCAATATTTTGCATGCACCTTAGAGNATGAGGTCCCCTCCAGCCCCTTCACCAACTACGTTGCTCTTATCTGGACTCACTCCAGAGCCTCAACATCCTTCTTGTGGTTAGGGGCCCAGAACTGAACACAGGATTCCAGGAGCCGTCTCACCAGTGCTGAGTACAGAGGGAAAATAACCTCCCTAGACCTGCTGGTCACACCGTTTCTGATCCAAGCCAGGATGCCATTGGCCTTCTTGATCCCTCAGGCCAGTGGCTGTGGAATATTTAGGTAAAAACAGTGACATGACCCTAGCTCTGAAAGCAGAGCCAGTTGTACTTTTAGGCACTGAAAAGGAACTGTTTCTGCTTTACTAAATTCATGCTGGTGCTGGTCCTCACCAGTTTGTCTCTGGGTGCCTGTTTATCTTATTAAAGGATCTAAAACGAGCAGTCCTTTAAGCCATTACACTGTATATAAGGGACACTGAACTCTGGCAAACAACCAGAATAGAAATCCCAGTAAACAAGCCGGCCTTAAAACTGCATATTACAGGCATAAATCCTAGAATGTTCCTGTCAGATCCTAATGCTGCATGTAGAAAGAAAAGGAAAAGCTGTTTTCTTCAGCTGGCACCGACCTGTGTAATTCTATATGGATGCACTAAAGGCTCATATGGAGTAGTCTTTGTCTGGTATTTGGAAGCATCTTGTGTGGTGAACACATGCGATGTTGTATGATGAGTGCATAGCTGGTTAGGTGATTACAAATGCCTAAACTTTGGTCATTATATACATGCTCCCAGTTGTGAAGTGAATGGGCAGAAGGCAACTCAGAATCTCGAGGTCCCTTGGGAAGAGGTGGTAGAAGAGTTCCTGTGGTCCCAAGAATTGATCCCTGTCTGGTTTTGGGAACCTTGTAGGGTAGGGAAAAAAAAAGAATGGGATCATATTTTTCATAAAGATGGGATGAATCAATGAGGGGCATGGTTTAGTGTTTGATAGGAATGGTTGGACTCAATGATCTGATGGGTCTCTTCCAACCTGGTGATTCTATGATTCTATGATAAAGTGAGATCCAATTGATGGTAAATTTGACTGAGGGACATGGATTAACTAGAAACTATCAAGACCACAAGTATGTAGGGGATGGTAGAATATAGATCTTTCCTGTTGTATCTTTTTAGGCTAATGGACATCTCAGTATTTATAAGTTAGAGTGAATTTGTGTATTTTACAGTGTATCATCCAATCCCGAGTGTGGGAAAAGGAAGGATTGTATGTTTCATGTTCAGTTCACAATTCTTAACTGTCCCATAAGTGACTTGTCATTTGAACAGTCATAAATGATCCCTGATCACATTTTCCACTGCTGTTTCCAATAAATGAAGCAATAGTAGTATATCCTGTAAATCCTATAATACATGTAATTGTGGGATAGAGGTAATGAGAAGATACTTCTCCCACTATGAACCATAGTGCAATTCTTTAGCTTATTTTATGTGTCAAATTATATCTATATCTGGACTAGATATGACTGTATCCAGGTTTTGTGTTTGTACATCCTTCCTCTAGATTAACAGACTTCTGTAGAAAGGACTTGCTAAGTTTGCCTTAGAAATCGGCTCTGTATAGGATAGCTGTGGTTTCCAAGTGCTAGTTTGAGTCATTGCATTTGTCTTCTGTATTATACCAATCTACAGTTATTCTGCTGAGTAAGTTGTAGCAGCATTCTGAAAGACTATTTTTTTTAACATGGAATACAAGAACGCCAGCACTGACAACTCCTTAGCATATGCACCTGCTAAGCGTTTCCTTTCTTGTTTACATATGAGAAAATCAAGTCTTTAGACTTATTTCGCAAGTACTTGAAATTCATGTGCTCTTATTATCCACATAAATTACTTTTAATTGAAAAATCTTGTATGCAAACACAACTGAGTTTAAAGTCCAGACACTTTTAACTGCACAACAAAGAATGAATAATTCTGATTAAGCCAACGTCACATTGAAACGTCTTCTTTTCTCTCTTAATTCTAATGAATTTGAAAACAAAACAAGCTGCTCACAAACAATTAAGCTGATAGTGCTGCTACTGGTCTACCTTAGTTCAATTGCAGGAGCTTGTCCCAAGGAGGTATTAGGTTGTATAGATTTTCATCACTGTCTCTCTGATGTCTGGTTACTATGAGTCATTTAGAAAATGTGGATTCACAGTCTTGGAACCATAAGTCTATATAGTGATTTCTGAGGGTAGGGATTGGGTACAATTCAGTGTAAATTAACCTAGTGAAATAAATTATTGTATCAGACGAAATTTTTAAAATCTCAACTTCTGTGTGCCTGTGATCCCCTCATGTGCTTGCCTTGGGTCTCTTGCGGGATTCCACTGATTAAAAAGCCAGATACTGCTGTTGCTAAATGTGAGGCATTGAACTTAATGAATCAAGGAAATGAAGGATTTTGTAATATATGATCAAAGTAAAAGGCTCTTAAAAGATACTTGAAAAGGCCATGTGGGTCAGGTTAGCTAATTGTGGGTATTAAATCGTGGATTGTATTCTGGCAAAATAGTACAGGCACAGCTTTGGATACCTGTGAGAGTGCCATGGGAACATTGTGTGTTCTGCTTTCTTTCATGGTCTCTTACGTTGCCTGCTGTCTTTACACAATTAAAGCTTAGTGAAAGGCCTTTGCAAACTTTATGTTGTTAAGACAAAGCTGCACTACAGTCTAGTTTTATTTCTTCCAACATTTTTGTTTCCTTGTGTTGTTTCATGCAATGAAAACGTTGGATTTGGTGGAATTTTTTTTTTTTTGGTAATCTTACTGTTTTCAGGAAACTGGGTCCTGCTCTTGGTTTTTGCAAGTTCGTTTGGGGAGATGTCACAGGTGGATCTTTGAAAGTCTGGATCTTTAGGAGTCCGGATCGTTAAAACTCAAACCCCCTGTTTATGCTTGGAGTGAAAATAGACTTAAACATTTAAGCATAAATTATAGTGGTAATTCTGAAGAAGGTGTACACTAAACCATTATGAAAATTGTAGCTTTCTGATGAAGATAATCTTTAGTGTACTGTAAGCATAAAATTGAGAATCTGTTTGTGGAACCACCAGCAATTAGATATAACAAATTTCAATCCTCTCTGGCTTCACTAGGCACAGCATTCTTTCCTAGTCCTGAGCCATTTTAGACTGCTGATGGCATGTGTTTCCTTGAAATTTTGAGTTGTAGACATCATTCTGACTCGAGTGTGTTCTGCAGAATTTTGAAACCAGGTCTAGTAGTTGCATGTTGTCAATGGTAATAACAGAATGAGCAATGTATTCGCCAGTTAACGTTGAGCTTGGACAGAGTGATCCTTGAAAATCAACCAGCTCTTCTGGACCTATTTTCTGCCCAGGACCCATGGGAATCTTCCAAGCAGAACCTTGAACAAGCCAAAGTTTTCTTTCCCGATGTCTAGGGTTATGACCCTGCATGAATTCCTTGTTCCTCTCTCAGGGTCGTGAACTATGAGAAGGTGTCCAGTTACTCCGAAAGCTCTTATAAATGCATCGTGCTGGATTTCCCAGAAAAAAAAAGTGCTTCTGTCCGTACTGGGGGTGACAGAACACATGGTGTGCTGACCTTTTACTTGTTATAGTTCACAGTGTGGAATATGAGGGTTTAACAGTCATTTCACCTAATAAGATGAAGAGGCAGCAGTGTGTTCTTTTTCCTTTCCTGCTCTTACCTGTTGTGCTAATGTCTCGTAAAGAAAAACCTTAACTCTGGTGGTTAAATTTAATAACTGTCTGTAAAAGTCATTTTGGTATTGAAATCCTGTGCTGTGGAACAGAACTTATTTATAGCCTCCTATGTGTTCTTGCTTCTGTTATAAAACACTGGGTAATGTTCCATTGTAAGTTCACCTTATCCAGGAGGTAGTGTGAAATGTTAATACTGTGATTTCCACAGGATAACAAGTTAGTCTAAATAGTAAGCAATGGGCTGTAAGGACTAGAATCCAAAACTGCTGCCACAGGCAGTTAGGAGTTGTAAGTTAAAATTGCAGGAGATTGTGTAATGGATTGGCAGCTAATGCAGTACTTGAAATTCATTTGGCATTTACATGCACGGTAAATTCCAAATGAGCTCCTAAGAACCCTATAAAAAGAAAAAAAATAGTGCATGTGTGGAAACCACTTGTTTCTCCCCGTTACCTATATCCTCTTTGTTCTAGATTATAATTTGCCTTTGTATCATTGGGAGGGTTTTAAAATCTATATTACAATGTGATTTACATTCTTAGATAAAGTTCAAGCATTTCCAACAATAATCAGAATAAGTGAAGCACTGGTATCTTTGCAGCTGAAGCCTGCACGTTCTGTAAATCCTTCTTTTACTGTTCATGTTTCAGGGCAGCTTGCTTTTATGCAATGAATATGGGTAGATCCCAAGAAAATACAGCCACAGATTTTATTAAAAATGAAGTGAGTGGCTGCCAGTTACATGGCAGAGCACGTTCAGACTGACAGTTGGTATCAGATGCGTATGCAATGGATCTAAATTACCATAGAGATTCACTGTATTCCATATTTTACTCACATTCCAGTAAGAATACAGTAACAGATTAAATTCCAGTAAGAAACAGTAACAAATAAATTAAAGCGCAGCTGTCAAGATCAGCAGCGGAATTGAAGACATATGTATAATACAATACATTAAAGAGCCCATTCCTTCTCCTGGAAAATTTTAGTAATATATTTTGCCACATGAAAGCAGCAGTTTTGTCTCCACTGTTTATTTTTCTTGTATCACTTCATTAGTAATCAAGAACACTTGCAATCGGGCTGATTCTGGAGGGTTTTGTTACAGTTTTGGGACTGGTTCTGTATCGGTTCCATTAGTCCCAGCGTACCCTTCTCTGGTTACTCAATCACTTTAGTGTTCCTGGAAATGAAATGCTGTGATGCTTTGCCTATGGTGTAAAATGCCTGTCTGTGAACCAAGCACAGTTTCTCAGTAGGTCCGGATGGGTTTCGTTCAGTCCTTTCCTTTTATGAACTTATTGTGCATTCCTCAAAATCAGGATTTTATGTAATCTTATCACAAACTGTCTCCAGACAACTTTATTTAAAACTCTATTTTATCTCTCTATACCCAGAGAGGCCAGCTTTGGATGCCATCCATGTATACCTGTCAGTCTGACCAGCTTCTCAGCAATTTCTTTTTGTCTCTAGTAATTTTTTATCCAGCTGGCATTGCCTGGTTTTGACTGTATGCTGCTGGCCCTGCGTTTCCTTGGATCTGTTAGAGAATCAAGCCACACCCTCAAAGGGAGGCTCCACTGCCTTGCATCAACTGTGTTTGCTGAGTCCAGGGGAGATTTAGGCTAGAGATTAGGAGGAAGTTTTTTACGGAAAGGGTAATTAGGCATTGGAATATGCTGCCCAGGGAAGTGGTTGATTCGCCTTCCCTGGAGGCGTTTAAGGCACGAGTAGATGAGGTCCTGAGGGACATGGTTTAGTGTTTGATAGGAATGGTTGGACTCGATGATCCAATGGGTCTCTTCCAACCTGATGATTCTGTGATTCTGAGTTAGTATCCTCCCTTGACTAATTCTCTCATCATCTCCTCTTTCCCAATACCCCAGGATCTAATCAAATATTCATATTGTGCTGAAAAGTGTACACAGTCATACACTGGTTTCTTTTTCCTTGCCCCTATTTTTTTTTACTTCTGGTCATTGCAAAGTTTTTGAGAGCCATGGGTTAACCAAATTAGGATGCTTGAAATTTGTTTGTATTCAGGTCAGTAGATCTAGCATTGTTTAAACAATTCTAGAAAGCATAAAGTATTTCTGCCTAGCAGAGAGTGCTTTTCCTCTCCCTTCAGACTGGTTAGAGCCACCTATTGAACAGACTAAATTCATCAAGTCATTTTTAATCATGTTCATTGGGCTGTGGAGCCGTGCCAGGGTCCTACTAAGCAACAAATGGGTTCAGAGCAGGCACAGTGCAGATTCTGTTAGAAAACAGTTCCCTCTGGTGCTGGTTCTTATCAGCTTGTCTGTGAAGGATAAGAAATCATCAGCATTTCAGGTTACTGGGGAACAAAAGAGCAGAAACTTGGCTTATTTGCATCACAGCGGTAACTTCATTTATTCTGGATTTGAATCAGCATAAACTAGAGGAGAGTTGGGCACAAAGCCAAATAATCTTGGTATTTCTTAAACAATTAAGCAAATCTCCAAGGAGCTAAGCTGATGAATGGTTAACAAATGGTAATGAAATGATCAGACACTATTAATTAGAGTTAGGTCTTACACTCATAATCTGTATCTGCCAGTTCTTGGCTTGGGAGATGTTCTACTGTTTTTGAGGATACCTTGGAAAGAGGAATTCCGAGTGTTGAAAAATTAACTGGTTCAAATAGCTTTACAAAGCAGTGGACTTCCCTGGTGCAAGTACTTGGGACAATAATTTTTCTAGCTTTCTGGAGGTTGTGATTATGTCTAACAGTTCAGTTCTAGTGACTTTTACTTGTGCTTCAAGGAAGGAATGTAAATTAGCAAGTTTTAGCTGTAAATATTTTTCTGTGGTAGCTAAGAAAGTTCTCATCCACAGAATCACAGAATCACCAGGTTGGAAGAGACCCATTGGATCATTGAGTCCAACCATTCCTATCAAACACTAAACCATGTCCCTCAATACCTCATCCATCCGTCCCTTAAACACCTCCAGGGAAGGCGAATCAACCACCTCCCTGGGCAATCTGTTCCAATGCCTAATGACCCTTTCTGTAAAAAACTTCCTCCTAATCTCTAGCCTAAACCTCCCCTGGTGGAGCTTGAGGCCATTCCCCCTCGTCCTGTCCCCTGTCACTTGGGAGAAGAGCCCAGCTCCCTCCTCCCTGCAACCTCCTTTCAGGTAGCTGTGGAGAGCAATGAGGTCTCCTCTCAGCCTCCTCTTCTCCAGGCTAAAAGTTAGTATAATCCAAGTATAAACTGGAGTTTACTTGAACAGTTTAGGTTCCTGCTTGTGAAGACAGAAAATGAGTAAGGAAAAAAAGTGATTTGAACACTTTACTATGCCTAATCAGGTACTTTTCAGCAATTGTGCACAACTGTTCTAAATTTTTAGTGTCACTGTTCTTCCTTATGATTTCTGTGTTTTAGCGAAACACTGCAATACTGTTTCATATTGCAATGAATGTTTCACTGGGTAGCTGACAGGAATTACTGACAGTATGAAATGTAAGTTTTGATGCCATGTTTAATAATTATGTAGCAATAAAATTATCAGTTTTTTAGCACAGACATTCATGATGATGTGTGTGACAGCTCATAGAGTGGCTTCTCCATCTAACTTTCCATTGATCTGCATCAGCAGGAATTCCATGTATATAAAGTAATGGGAAATTAAACTGTTACATATGTGTATATATTTGACAGGCTGAGAGCTGAGCTTGTTCAACCTGGAGAAGAGAAGGCTCTGAGGAGACCTTCCAGTGATCTTCCAGTGCCTGAAGGGGCTACAAGAAAACTGGGGAGGGACTGTTTACAAAGGCTTGTGGTGATAGGACAAGGGACAATGGGTATAAACTGGAGAGGGACAGATTTAGACTAGACATAATGAGGAATTTCTTCACTATGAGTGTGGTGAGGTCTCCCAGGGCAGCTGTGGCTGCCCCATCCCTGGAGGTGTTCCAGGCCAGGTTGGATGGACCTTGGGCAGCCTGAGCTAGTGGGAGGTGGAACTAGATGATCCTTAAGGTCCCTTCTTATCCAAACTATTCTATGATTCTATATCCTAACTACATTTTATGTATGTACCAAATCTCAAATAATCCACCTTTTGATATTTTGCTTCAATTCATTTCCAAACTCTACGTCATTTCCTTGCTGAACATGTTTATCCACCAACACTTCAAATCACAGCATAATAGAGTCTAACATAATGATTCCTCTACTGAGTTTAGAAGTACAGTCCTTGTACAAAGTGATAAATGCTGCTTACACAGGAGAAAAATGATCTTGCACAAGTTATAATTTGAAACTCTAACTAGTAAGAGACTTTTTTGTACTTAATAGTAGGTTGGTCATTTCACATTTTGGTTGCTGATTCTTCAGTTTTTCAGGGTGACGTGTTGTTTGGGCTGCTGCTAATTATGTGCTCCCTATTATGGTAATTGACATTTCTCAATTTTGCTGTTATGACTAAAAAGTACTTAGTAACAGGCCTATAACGCTTAAAGACTGCAGCCTGTCTTGCTGGCTGAGAATCCTCACAGTTTCTCTCTGTTCTGTCTGAGTTACACGCTGTTTGGTGTGGAGGCTGTTAGTACAGTGCTTGTCATCGTGATGTTAGAGACATCACAGCAATACAAATACTGCAGATATGTACATATATAAACACATATAATCCACTTCAGTAGTCACCTTGGCTCCCGCTCCAGAGGAGTGTGCTGCTTGAGCAGATTTTGCCTCATGTTTAGTTAGACCGGTGATCTTATTTCAGCCAGAAAGCATCAGGGAATTACTGTTCCTTGATGATTCTTGACCTGTTTAATAGATGAACTTAGTGAATGCTGGTATTAGAAATTAGCAGATTGTATGTTAAAATTCATAGACTGATGTGTGCCATCCTGAAATGGTGACTAATCATTACAATCCAAATATTTCATAACTTTCTTTTTTATTGTTAAAAAAAAAAGTTTCTTCCATGCCTTGGCAGATTTCCCATCCTCTTTTTCTCCTGTTTTTTTTTCACTTTTACAGTATGCACTGAATCTCAGGAGCTCACTAAACATATGCCTGTAAGGGAACAAACTGCGTAGGAAACTCTCAGCTGATTAAATCAGTAAATCCAAACTGAATCTGAACCTCCTCAGGAAAGCACGGGTTCGATTTGCATTTGTTGGGGGAGTAGTAATACATCATGAGTAGAAAACCCTGGACAGAAAGGTTTCAATGAAGAAACTACTAGTAATTTACTTAGTCATACATGCAGATACAGCTTTTACATCTGCTGATCCCATTTTACGAAGATTTGCAGTGAAGTACATACTCTGTCAGGTCCTTGATGAAATCTTTTAACTTACCATTTCTACTACTAGAACAGATCATTTTATAAAATGTTTTTTTCTTTGAAGGGAGGTGATTTGAGGTCTTGGTGGATGTACACAAGATGTAGTATAGTGGGAATGAGACATAGCTGTTTTTCTAGATGGATAGTGCATAACCTGAAGTGCAGGACCCAGATTTTCTTTAGCATTGACTTAGTGCTGGCTTACAGATATAGGATGTGATAAACCCCACTGCAGTTCTACAGCCTAAATTCCACAGGCCAGGCTGCAGCTCTTCCAAAGGCAAAATGGTCTCCCAGATTTGTTTGATGGTCAGAGATATTATTTCTTTTAACTGTCTGAGACAACACAATGGCTAGCGTGGAAATAAGTATGTAACAAAATAATTTCTTAACTAACTGCAGACTTCAGGGGAAACATCATGAGACTTTAAAAAAAAACAACCCCCAAACAGTAAAGTTGGATCCTGGATCTTTGGTGGCCTTTAAATTTAGAGGAAACCCCCTGCTTTTCATTAGTTGGACTAAGATTTATTGGAGCAGTCTGGCCTCTTGGTTAAGGAATTGCTCCCTGTGCTAGGATATTTTTTTCTGTTGTGCTGCCACTGTGGAAATTACCAGCTCTGACTCCTCATCACCCATAATTTCTTTGCTATTGCCTGCTCACTTGGCTGGTAGCACTAAGAATAGATGAGTAGAAATGTCATTCATTGTTCATCACTGTAGATTGCTGTCTTAGGCCTTCAATCTCTTGTCTTTAATGGCTACGAAATAGCTTCTTCCATACACAAAAGAGATTTTGAAATGCCTCTCTTATGCTGTTTCACAGGGAAGACTGTGATACAGGGTTAAGACTCTTGAAATAAAATAGGACTTAATAGACATGAAGTTCGTGATGTCAATAGGGAATGACTTCTCGACTATCTGCAAGTGCAGTGCACCATTAAAACTGTACGTTTATTGCAAGGGTTCGGTGCACTTGGATCCCACGTTCCAAACCAATTCATACATCAAGACATTTTTTTGAGTATGAGTGTGGTTAATAGAGGAAGAAAAAAGAGCGGAGGCAGAAAAACTGAATGTAGTTTGCATTGTCTCTAAAGTAGCCAGTCTTTTATGTATATCCAGGTAACATCAGATACCTTTGAATGTAGCATTTTAGTAGGGTGAAGTTCACTGTCCAAAGCATATCGTGGGAGAAAAATTCTCATATTATTGGAGCATGCTCAGGGTTAATAGGATTCACATCTCAGTATTTTTTAAAAAATTTTATTTTTATATTTATATTCAGGCATAGAAAGTGTGCTCTTTCAGGAAACAAAAATAATAGCAACATATAAGTATTAATGTAAACATTCAGGTTTGGGAGTATGTCTTTATGTAGCAGGCTGACTTTCTTCTGTGCGTATTTGATAGTAGCTGGAGAGACTATTTTATGGCTTAAGTGTGGAAGAGATCCCTTTTCTGCTGTGGAAATTGCAATGGAACTTCAATTTACTCTTCCTAATGTATATCTTTATACTAGACATAAGGAGGAATTTCATCACCATGAGAGTGGTGAGACTCTGGCCCAGGTTGCCCAGGGAAGCTGTGGCTGCCCCATCCCTGGAGGTGTTTAAGGCTAGGTTGGATGGGGTTGGAGCCCTTGATCCAGTTGGAGGTGTCTCTGCCCATGGCAGGGGGGTTGGAACTGGATGGGCTTTAAGGTCCCTTCCAACCCAAACTATTCTATGATTCTGCGATCTTGCTAGACAATATTATTCTTTTTGCAAGCAGAAGCAAAGACTCTTGCCATATTGATGTTTTAATAAGTCATTAAGATACAGGTCACACAGCTCCATGAGCCATGTGGCCTTAATAGCAGCAGAATAGTTCTTGGCAACAACTTGTCTCTTTTTCACACTTTGTTGCGTATTTGTTGTCAGATAAGTGGTAGAGTAATTAATCTGTGTTGAATTTCTGGGTCGAGAAGTGCTACTTTTTGCGTAAACCACAGGACAATTTATATTAGTGTACATATATTTAAGTATGTCTGATATCCAGCTGTTCAAGTAGCTTCTTTTCATTTCCTAGGGTTTACATCTTTGCTTACTCCCAGAGAAAGAAGTAAACTGAGCAAACTTGTACAGCTGAATGAAGCACAGCTGTGATAGCAGCAAAGACTGTTCTTCCCTTATTTTCCTAAGCATGTTCCTCACAGACTGCCCAAGTATGTAATTCCTGTCACTTACAACAGGACGTGAGGCTTCTTGAAATTTGGCAAAGATCCTTTTAAAATTGGTCAGTTCTGATTCATCCAAATTTGATATGAATACTGAGATCTGAACTGTATTCTTGCTCAAACATGTATGAAGAAAACATGCACTCAGGTCACCATCTTGCAGACCCAGTGGCCTGGTCAGTTTGTTGAATGCTCTTTTGTGTAATACCATGTACATTGGTTGAAAAGCGCTTTGGGTGCTGTTTTCGTGGTGTGTCTCCACCGTGGTGGCTCCCTGTGTCCCTGTTGACAAATTCACTATGTACTGTTACAGCATCAGCTATTCAGAGGCCGTGTCATATTTTACCTCCCTCCTCATGCTCTCAGCTGTTTTTCATAGATCTATCATGGGACAATAAATGCTTAAATGAGAAATTTATTTTATAGGCTTGAGAGAGCCTGTGTTTGTTTGCCAAGTCTGGCATATGCTTCTTTGTTGGGGGTCATAAAGTCTGTAGGCTGGAACACAAGTCTACATTCAATCTCTGGCCCTACAGTCATCCATTAATCATTATTTCCAGTAATAAAGCAACATACTCGTACTTACTTCAGCAATATGCTGTGATGGTTAACCATGAGCAGGTCCTTGAAATGCACCGTCTGTGCACACACCAGCGTTCTCACTCTTTAAGCTGACTTGGCCCTGGGTCATCAATATATTTGCAAGGAGAGAGATTAGTATTAAGGGTGCAAGAGCACAATGGCCATCGTTGAGCCTACAAGCCTCTGCCATGTTAAACCCCTACCTGGCTATTGCCTCAGTTCTTCTTACTGTTCCACGTTGATACTGCACATCTTCAGGTGGTGGACAAAACGGTAAAGGGATTTTTAATTCCTCACTTTGCCTTAAATGAAACGAAGAATCCTGCCTCAGGCTTTTCCTGCAAACTTAGCAGGTTGCTATGGATTAAGCTACTTAATCAATCCAGATGAACCATTCTATGCTGCTTCATAGTAGTCAATATATCCAGTCGCTTGCCATTTCAGCAGCTTAGAGACTGATAATACTTCATTCTGCAGACAGAGATGTGCCAGAAAGCAGAAGTTGCTAAATAGCCTCTGTAGACGAAGCTATAAAATCTTTTTGCCTTCATCCTTTCCCACCATCATAAGATGGTAACATAGCAACTGATGAAGCTGCTTGAACTTGAGTTGACCTGAAATTACATGTTTCACGGTTTATGTGTTTATTCCCTCCTTCCTACTTTTTTGGTGCCTGTTGAGTTTACGTTTCTGGTCCCTACGGGAGATTAGCAGCTTGTTCATACAGAAAGCTGAAATAGACTTAATAACACCTGATATATAGCTTAAATAGTCCACGGAGTTAGAAACATGAGAGAGAGCTAAAGCTGGCCCTGACTACTAACTGGTGGAGAAGATGTTCTTTGTGATAAGATGTGAATGCAGTTGTCTGTCTCTTTGTTTTTTTCTTATGGCTCCACCAAGTTTGTACAACCTCCCATAGACTTAGGTTCCAAATTGTACTGTTACAGAACTGGATGTTAAAGGTAGCAGCGTAAATATACACAGATTATAGTAACCCCAAAGTTCCCCACACAGAGCAAAGAGAGAACTCAGTTACAGTTTCTGGAAAACTCCAATATTTGCATCTCTCTTTTTGAGAGACAGCTGATGCTCAGTAATGATCCTTTTGTCATTACTGCACTCAGAGATGTGTCTTATGTTACACCTTACTGGGCTTTTCTTCATAGGTCATTTTGAAACTGATATAAAATGCTAGTCCACACGTTTGATACATCTGTCATCCAGGGTAAACTCCAAGAAATGAAGGAAGCAGAAAAAAAATACTAATTATAGTTAGAGGAAAATATATCAAAGATGCATTTTGAGTACAGGACTTAGTTCAAGTATGTTGGACATACTCCTGGAGAAGTAAAATGAAGCAGTTAGACGCCAGTTAGAGAAAGTAATGTTCTTTTTATTTTTACTGATTTTTTTTTTGTCAAACGAAAACTGAACCTCTTTTCTGTGTGACACAATCTCAACAGATGGGGCTAAGATGCTCCAGCCTCAGAACAGTCTGAGTAAGGGAATGAAATTCTTCTTTTGACAAGCACTTTAAGTACTGAATTATTAAATCAAAGGGCATCACTGTCACCAGCGCGTGCTCTGGCTGCATATATAAAAAGAAAGTGGAGTTGTGCTCATCTTTTCCAGAGAAAAGCCTATGCATTTATCATCATGTGATGGTTTTACATTGAGTTCCTCTGCCCTGACTGAGGGCATTGCAGAGAGCATTCAAATAGCAGACGTGTGCTCAGTTTTACTTCTTGCTGAGAAGTTCTTTGTGCAGCTTGTTGTGTGGGTTCCTGCTTAATAGACCAACTGGGTTGATACCTCACTGCATTTCACGCTGAAGGCAAAGCACTGAGAAAATAAGTGTAAAGAGGTAAAATGCACCTCATCTATATTTTAATACCAATCAAAAGAGGGGAAGGACCAGGGAGCAGTTAATTTTATCTGTCTTGGATAGGCACCTTAGGCTGAATTGTACTTTCTTTGAAATTGCCTTTTTCTTTCCATTGACTATAAACGGAACCTGAGATCACTGGTACAGGCTTGAACCTGTACAAGTAGCTATGCAGTAAAAATCTGTTTGTTCATAATCAGCTCATGATTGCTCTATCTCTTAATGCATAGAAGTCTTAATGTTGGGCATCTCAAGGTTCATAGATGATCTCTGTAAAAAAATATATATATACTCCTAAACAATATAGTTCCATAACCAGCAAGAAGCATAGTACTGCTCTTGTTCATGATGTCATTTTCTGGCTGTTTTGCAGTTGCAAATCTCAATAAATTACGTACACTTTAAAAATGAGAGTTAATTGTCAATGATTCCCAGCCCTGGGGAGCTTGTTATCCTTAGAGATAATCCAGAGAGGATACCTGGGCCCTGTACAGGGTAGTACTCTTTTCCATGTGAAGAGAGGTTGTCTTCTAGCACTCTTGGTGCACAAGACTTAAGAATACGTTCTGCTGCAGTAGTGGAGGTTCCTGCGTATCAGTACTGAGACATTAGGGAGCCATGGGAGAGCCTATAGCCACCTTTTTTTCCTCTTTTTACAGTACAAACGATGACTCAAAGAGAAGCATTCAGTTCTAATCTATGTGAATTCTTGTAATAAGCTTTACAATTAGAGCACAGAGTCTTCCATCTAATTCACTTAATTTACGCTGGGAAATGAGATACTGTTCAACTAATCCGATACTATTTTACTCTTTATTATAGAATGAAAACATCCTCAGGGGCTCTGGTGGGATTCAGGCTAAGCTTCCGAGGCACAAAATAGTGTGAAATGCTAATGAAATAGTCTGCTGCTGTAATTCCCACATGATAGCTGACGCCCCTTCTCCTTTCACCTATAACACAATTAGAAGAGCTGGTAGGAGGCAGTTTGCCTGTACCAACTCTACTGGTTTCAGGGCTACTTTGTGAACTGCTGTTTGATAATATGATGAACTGAAGTACAGATGAACTTTCTTCAACCAAGTTTTGTTTCGGCTGTCTTGCATGGTGACTGCTGTGTTTTTAGGAAATTGCTAAGAGGTTCTATACTGCTTTATAGTAATTCCTGTAAGCCTTACTGTGTTCTTTAAATATAGGCAGTCCAGTTGCTTAATTTAGAACATAAGAATTCAAATTTCCAAAGAGCGTTTCCACTGCTTCTTAAGGGATAATATATAGAGAATATCTACACTTCATTTTCATCCAGCTGTAGCAAGTTTTCCCTTCTTATATAAGTAATGCAGTTACACTGTTGTGAGGTATAAAGGGAATAGTCTGTAGTCTTTGAATTTGAGGGTTTGGGGACTGTCAGAAGGTAAGCATCCTGCCAAATATTGAGTCTCTTGCTCCATTCGTGATGTTTCATGAGGATAAATGGGTTGTTGACCTCAACAGGCACAAGAGACCTGCATATCCAGAGCAGTGGAATGTTTACAGAGCATAAGAGGTTAAACTTTGCTGTATAAGGGTGATACTTGCATGCTGGAACTGTTCTGTTTCATAATGAGATGCAAAACAAACATTAAAGACTTTTACACCTTTAAAACTAACAAATTTGTGAAACCTTTGTCCCTTGTTCTATAGGCTGTAGAAAACTTCATCTTCTTTCTCTTTCCTGGATTTTGGCTTTAATTAAATAATCGAAATTGTTGATATCAGAATTTCTTCTGGGCACTTCTCTTTGAGAGCAGACAGACTGTATCACTCGCTGGTGCAATTTACCCATCTAGGTGAATTAATGAATCTCTTTATTAATGCCGCTAGCGCACTCTTCCAACACAGTTGATATGTGCCACGGCTGTCAACCTGTTACATTACTGTGAGACAGATCTGAATGTCTCTCTTTTAGACAAGAAACTATTAGCACAGTGCTAACACAATGAAATAGTCTCATGCTAAATATTATAAAATCCTCGTGTCATTTCTTTGTGCAATAAATGGAGCTGGAATTTCAGGCAATGGCTGTAAACCAAAATCCAACTGCTGTATTTATTACAGTAGGAGGAGGTGTGCTAATAAGCAATGCCAACATAAATAGTGTCATTCAGAGCTCAGACTGCTTATTGTTATGGCGTAGAACTAGAAAGGTTGCTTATGGATGCTGCTCAGAGAGTCAAGCAGCAATAATAGCCAGCAATAAGGTGTGCAATACAGTTGTTCAAAGGTGACAAATTCTACATGAAGGGTAGAGGGGCAAATAATGAGAACAAAGGCATTTTAATTGGTCTATTTCCCTGGAAACAGCTGGTTTGACTTCTTAAATGCAAATTTAAGTACCTATATTCGCAATAGCTTTTAAACTGTAACAGACTGTGGCTATTGTGCAGAAAACTATACAAAAATGGTTTGTTCTGTATTTTTAGATTTAGAAAGTTCTGAGAATCTTGAAATTTGGTTGCCTTGCCTTCCAGTCCCACCTTTATCCATTTAGCAAGCACAGTCCACAGCTCTCATTTAGGACACTGTGAGAAAATATTATAGTTCCCATTAGGAGGGGAATAAGTGGTATCATGTTTGAAAACACAGTTCCTACTAGCCAGGCAAATATCTTTTGATGGCAGCTCCCATCTCCACCTCTTCAACCCCAATGAATAAAATCAGTCTCTTCTGGTCTTGTTTTTAGAACTTGTGCTGTG
>WAAB01007587.1:21352-52830 GCA_013389865.1 Piaya cayana | reverse complement strand
ACACTTCCAGGGATGGAGACTTCCCTGGAAGCTTCTTCTGACCCTTGACAACAGAACAGAACAGAGCAGAACAGAACAGAACAGATAGTTCAGTTTATGTGGAAGGGATATAAAACAATCTTCTAGTCCAATTGACTATGATATTTTTGTTATCTTTATGATATATAGAGTCAAGAGTCATCTGCTTTGCAATAAGACAGACATACTGTTGTATTTACTTGTAATAATTACCTGACTGATTATCTTTGTGAGCTTGGAGTACTTTTGTGAACTCAGAAAGGTTTGAGTTCCTCACAAAACTCAATAGTTATGGTCATCCACCTGTAGTAAAAATAACTGCTACCTTAATGTGGAATTTTCCCTGACTGGCTGTGATTACGTGGAGTGTTTTTACAGCATGAAATACATTTGTGTATGGCTGGTGAAAGTAAGAAACACTTTGTTTGAACTCTCGTTACTGTTTCAAAAATGTTTAATTAACCTTTGCACTTAATGTCAATGTTTTTATTAAATTCTTCAGCTCCCCCTGGTGCCCAGTGAAAATTCTTGATTTCCTTAGCTGAAAAGATTTTGTGGAAAATGACAAATAAGGCAGCTGTCCTGTAGGGTTTCTCCTGCCCAGCAGTAGACAAGCAGACCCTAGTTTTTAATCTTTTGTATAAATAGTACAATTTCCAATGGACTGGGATTGCTTTCTGCTGCTTTTATTTTACTCTCTGGCCCATACCACACATAAAACCTGTTTTCTCCATACTCTGTTCTGTGTCTCTTTGTGCTGAAGACTGTTCCAGTCACAAAAGGCACATTGGTAGAACTCTAACTCAGGAAGAATTAGAAAATACTTGACCTAAAATAAATGGAAATACTGCTTCAGCTTTGAAATGAACTGCTCCTTCTCTCTTCCTTATCCTATACATGGCACTTTTTCTCCAAACCTTGTCTTTGGTTTATTCATGGTTTTGTAAATTAATAGGACCAGAGGTTCCCTTTAAAGATAAAAAAAGGAAAGATGTTTTCTGGCTACAAACCTGCCCTAACTTGAATAGTTAAGATAGGCTGAAAAAAAAAAGAGGGGTACTTGATGACTCTGTAGACTCCTAGTCTGATAGTCTTCCAAGCTACTATTCCAAGACTTACTTTGTAATGTCCATAGTTCATTACTTTTTAGTGTCTTTATCAATTGCTTATTGATTTAGGTTCCTGTTTGTACAGTGTTTAAAGGTAAAACTATATAACCAGTACGGTTGGCAGGCTTCATTGGAGCCTCTTCAAAGCTACTGATTAACTGGAGAAGGGCCTTTAGTTTAGCCTTAAATGAGTCTTGGATAACTACTTTTCTTTCCCTCTGTTTGCAGTCTGTGCTTTGACTTGCTCTATTTATCCTTTTCTGCCTTTTTTTCTGGATAAAGATAGGCTGGCATGTTTCATAAAGCATTAGTATCACTAAAATATGGAAAAGCTAGAACTTAATTTATATTCAACTGCGAAGCAAAGTATTGTAGAGCATTACCTGCAATCATAATTCATGTTTGGTTTTGCATATACATGTATTTAAAGAAAGAAATGTTTATAGCTTAGAAATTGGCTTTGGAAGAGCTGATGTAAGACCTGTCCTGCTAACCTTGCATAAAGACAGCATACCCATTAAGCACATACAGCTTTTAAATTTATGAGGCCTTTCAAAACTTAGGAAATCACATTTACTTTTATTTTTAATGTAAAGTTGTTGGTTTTTTTAAAAATCTATGTACCATGTATTTCTAATAGAAGAGCATCAGAAAAAGTACATAAAACTGAGTAGCATGTGCATAGTTTTCTGCTACAGGTAGAATTCTACCTTGCCATCTGGTTTTTTTTGTGGTTTTTTTTTTATGTAGAATGCATGCCAACACAGAGTGTACAATCCAGATTTGTTGACTAATGTTGTTAATTCTGTCTATAGGTATAAACAAAGGTCACAAGTATTTGGTAGCAGAATAAATTTCAATAATTTTTCATAATGATTAAAAGATATTTTAAAACACCAGAATATAATTGTGCAATAATTGAAGCTGATGAGAACTTCGAACTATTTTGGTATATTCATGTCAATGTCATAAATTTTGGAATATTTATTTTGGTTTTTATGTCTAGTATAAACTTTTTGGCACTATCCTGCAGAAAAGGAAAATGCATATTTGCTCTGAATTTTCTCACCTGAGGAACCTTCTCTTCATTCTTTCATAGGTTCCTCAGCAAGGGAATTGAGGAAGATAAAATTTGGGACACAGATTTTTCCTAACTGATTGCTGAGATGCATCCACATGTATAAGCCAAATGCTTTCTGCACTCTTCTTTAAAAATGGTCAATAGTCTTTCTGGGCTTTATCTATCCATATAGTGAGAAGTAGATTCAAGCCTCAAAAAGCAGCTAGAAAAGTCTAGGTTCATGTGATTCAGAGGATGATGACACAGTTGTACTTAGAAAATAGGGTGATTATGCTTTTGTGAGACTTCTTAATAGTCAGACTAATTTGCTGTAGCCTCTAACATTTAAAACCCAAGATTTATATATTTTTATAGTTTTATTTTTTTGACTCTTTGACATGAATACATAGTAATTACAAAGATATTCTCATGCCTATTTGAATCAGAATTATAGAATCATAGATTATTTCAGTTAGAAAAGACCTTTAAGATCATTGAGTCCAACCATCGATCCAGCCTTGCTAAGTATACCTCTGGACCATGTCCACAGGTATGACATCTACTCCTTTTTTAAACCCCTCCAAAGAATGATGACTCAACTTGTCACCTGGGCAGCCTCTTCCAATGCTTGACAACCCTTGCAGTAAAGGAATTCCTCCTAATATCCAACCTAAATCTCTTCTCGTGCATCTTGAAGCCATTTCCCATTGTTGGGTCACTGGCTGCCAAGAAGAGATCAACCCCCACCTCACTACAACCTCCTTTCAGGTAGTTGTAGAGAGCAATGTAGTCTCTCAGTCTGCTTTTCTTCAGGCTAAACAAACCCAGCTCCCTCAACCGTTCCTCATAAGGCTTGCTCTAAACCCTTCATCAACTTTGTTGCCCTTCTCTGGACACACTCCAGCATTTTGTTATCTTCTTTTAGTGAGCAGCCCAAAACTGAACACAGTATTTGGGATGCAGCCTCACTAGCACTGAGTGCAGGGGAAGGATTACTTCCCCAGTCCTGCTGGCTGCGCTATTAGTGATGCAGGCCAAGGTGCCATTGGTCTTCTTGGCCACCTTTACTTACTTCCTTCAAACATCCATTCCTTTTCTGCTTCATTCACTGAGCCAATTTTGTGATTGTAGTTTTCTGAGTACCTGCCACACATCCTAGTGAATTACAAGTGAGTTATATACAGCTGGATGCCAGTAATCTAAAACTAGATGCTCAAGGAACCTCTTAAATGCATCTCCATAATTTCTTTGAAAGTTTGTCATTAAGGAACCAAATGCCTTTCCACCCAAGAAAAATAAATGAAAAGAAACCCCTCAACCTTTTCCCTTCCTGTAATGTACCACATAAACAGAAATCAGAATTCATAATGTCTAATCCAGTCAAGGACAATGCTTTTTTGTAACAGAAATCTGCATCGTTTCACCAACATTTCTCTAGCTGTTGAGTGTTTAAATCAGTTACTACTTAAATTCTATTTTTTGAGATAGCTAAATAAAATTTACTTGTATTACCATGAGTGCAATGTTTGGCATTTTAGACCACTGCCTTTAATCAATATCTTTAATATAAGCATAAGTAAGAAGAATAGTATGATAAACATATTGTTGGTGCTGTAGGGTACATTTTAAATGTCTGAATAGTAATCAATGCTAAGAAATTAGGTATTGACCAAAATACTTTCATAATAAGTAATTATTGGTTTGCTCTTTGGAAATTTAGACATTTTCGCTGTGGGAATAAGGAGTAAATATACGGTCATGATATTAGACTGTGACCTTTCAGTACAACCTCCTTCTTTCTATGAAATCGGTAGGATTAAATATCGTTGCACAGCTGTATTATGCTCTAAACATCAATTTTTAATTATTATAAGGTCAAGACTGTAACCCATGTGATTAGCACAAACCCTTGGCACACTTCTAGTTTTGCTACAGGACCCTGACTTTTCCAGGTTCTGCTCCTAATACTGCTGGCTGTTGCAACATGGTCAGTGTTTCCCAAAGCAGTCAGCAGTCTTCCAGATATACTTTCAATATTTTAGCAAAACTTCCGTGGACTTCAGAAGGATGAGAGTCTTGTCAGCAATGAACAGAGCTGAAAACTGCTGATGGAAGTCATTGGTACCAGTTTGTGTGTTCTGGTCACAAAATTGTTGTCCACAGTGCACCATCAGTCCCTGGTGTTACTGATGTCTCAGTATGGAAGTTTCCAGCATACAATCCTATGCTGTTTTCTGGTTTTATGTTACCAATTTTTTAGTTTTCAACATTAAAGAGAGCACTTTTTAATCACACACACACGCTTTTTTTATACTAAACTATAGCTCTTTTGCACACACAAACACACACACACACACACACACACACAAATAGTCTGAGAAATACAGGGAATTGCTTTGTATATTATGTATATTATGTGTGACTGTTTCATTAATTTGGCAGTGGTAAGGGTTTATCATAACATCATGACAAGATGTTCTATACACATTGCTGGAAAAGCAATAAACTTACTGCTTATAGGTAGGATATACCAACACTTCAGAAACAATCCTCAAATGCACTCTCTGATGGTGTATTTCTATCAAGTGATGCATCACCAACTCATTTTTCAAGGAGACAGGGGCCACAGCGTGCAGCAAAAGCTAGGCTGCACCTTTCGACTTTACCAGAAACTCCATTGATGTGGAAAATACAGTGACAGTGTATTCAAAGAAAGGTTCATATATGTTTTTAACCAAAACATGCTTTTCTGAAACCTCCAAAATAACTGAAATGAGTGGGACATAGACACTGTGATAAGAAGAAGAAAACAAAAATATTTTAAAGGTTGAGGGTTTTGTCTTTCTTCATTCTTCCAGCACAGTGCATGACGCTAGAAGTTGTGCTGAGTTCTTTTAGGACCCACCAAATTGAGAAGATATGGTCATTTCTTTAGACTCTTAAAACATAGAATAAGTGCTAGGCTAAGCATTTTATTGCCTTTACTTGTTTCAACTACAACGAAGTATTAGAGTGGCACTGGTGTACAGATTGAGGTAATCTTCCTTATATCTGTATTCTTCCACCAGTTTCCTCAGTTCCTGATCTGAAAGCTCTAATACAGAATGCATCTGACTCTGAATGCATGCATTGATAATTATGTAATATTGAAATTAATATGATTTGGTGTGACCTATCTAATTCAAGTAATTATGACTTTGTTTTGGGTAAAATCCAATAATCAAACTTAATAGCTTCTCTTCTTTTCTGTACAGGGTGCCTCCTGCCCAATATGAATACCTCCAAGAAGGGAACACATGCAGGTATGTTGCATTTGTAAGTAACGTAAAAACACTCAAATTCACAATTTCTGCTTGAATGTCCCATACTAAAGCTAAACCTTGGCTATCTCTTACGGCTTAAACCAACATTAATTCTTTATCACTTGCAATGAGCATTTTTAAAAAAAATGAGCAAATATGTCAAACTTTACTGGACAAAGCTTACATACTTCTGTGAAATGTTGCTGGCATTGAAGTCAATGGAGTTAACAAGGGTCTAGTTCCATTATTTACAGACTGAAAACTACAAGAGCCTCTCTCAGTTTTTCAGCATTTATGTAGAGCAAATTAATTCAGTGTGTACATAACGTGGCCCAGAACAAGCTCAAGTCTCTTTTTACTCCCTGCTCTCTACCAACACCTAAATAAAAACTAGAGCAAAATCAGTATCTATTAATAACCAGACTTTTCAAGCTTTTTTGAGACCTGTGAGTTTACATTTGTATGCCTGACCAGCGCTTTTATGAAGTTCTTTGTAGCAAGGAAATAAAATAGTTCATATAAAGTCTTGCTTTACATACTTGTACACTATCTACCTTGCCACTTCCCTGTATAAAAGCCTCTGAATGAGTTANTATATATAAAAAGTAATAATAAGTAAGTGATAGCTTGATTTTATACTTAAGAAGGTGCTTTCTGATGGAGTGGTGTCTGTTAGCAAGTTCAGTATTTCATTTATGTTTCTGTGCCATTTTTAGCTGAAGACAGGTGCAAGAGCAACTGTGGTATAATTCAATAAAAAACCTAATTTACTGATAGAAGTATGCTCAGAAGTGGCTGCTGGGTATTTTAGTATGGAAGCAGTGCCATGGTGTATACACCAAGCAGTCATTGTCCACTATTTGATTTTGTTCAATGTAAGCAGGGAAAATAAAAGATATTGTATGATACTGTATTGTATTTATGGAAATGCAGCCTGAGGGACACTGACAGCTGCCTGCACTACATCCACCACCCTTCAACGTAATCCATTTTGCATAATCAAACTTGTCTATTATTTTAGATATTTGTAGAGTTTATATTATGCTCCACTAGCTGTCAGTGCAGAATTTATTTTCAATTTGGGAAGAATGAAGGGCATATGAGAATGTTTTATTTCTGCACTCATAAGACTATTTATTGTTTAATACAGTGAGATCTATGTCTTTGCAGATGTAGTTGACCAAGTCACGTGAGGCTGTGGTCTTATCCCCTTTTGGGAAATATTTTCTAACCTGTGTGCTTTTGAAGAAATATTATCACTATGTTGTCTAAGGAAATGAAAATTGCACGTGTTGAGGTATGGGTAGTGAACTTGGATATTCTGTGAAACTGAGTTGTAAAGCTTTTTAGTCTTTTTGTCTGACACCGTATTCTTCTAAGATGCAGGGTACAAACAGGATCAACTTCTATGTTTACAATGACTATGAATAGGGATATTTTTATTTCTAACAACATTCAGTCCATTCAAATTGCTTCTGAATTAGAATAATTTGATTACTGTAGTTTGGCTGTTGCTCCAACTGTCTGCTTATCACAAACAAGTCCCAAACCTGCAGTGAAGAAGCTGTGCAATGTGTTCATAGGAGATGGTATTCCTGAACATCAATGTCCAGAGAACACTGGACAGATTCTGACTGAGGTACTGTTATTTTCATCTGCAGCCTAGATATGGTTTTAACTAGCAAGCCAAGCCTGATGGCACAGAGCCAAACTTGCTCTTCTCCTTCAGGCCACTAAACCATTTCTCTGGAACAGAAGAAAATATTAAAATGTATTCGTTCATAAAAGGTGACTTTCTAGTGTCTATAAGGGAATCTGATGGAAAGAAATATGATCTTAGCCTGGATGACTGTAATCCAGTGTAAGGCAAACTGTTTTCTATACAGTTTCCAGCAGTCCAATTTTATCAAGGAAGAATTCATTGAAAACCAATATCAACCTGCCATGATTATCAACCTGATTGTGGCTAAGAAGATGAAACCCTCTTTGTGTTACTTGATTTGTGTGAGCTGAAGTGCTTTGCATAAAGAATTGTTTTCTGTTAGTGGTAATTTTGACTTGCAAAGTTGCTGAGCCCTAGGCATGCAGTGACTGATCTGACCTATACGATGTTATTGAAGAAAATAGTGTTGCATACTCATGTAATTTTTCCAGGTTAATCTTGAAGCTACTTATCAATCACCTGATCAGCAGATGTCATACAACAGCAGGAGCAATGGGTTTAGGGAAAAGGTTCTGATTTGTTGGGTTTTTTTCTTTTTTTTCCAACATCACTGGACCATTAAATGACCTTCAGCTATTTGTATATTGTACAGGGTTTTAAAAATAAGATGTTTTCCAGCCTTGCAGAAGTACTAGTGCATCTTGCATGGTGTTCTGGTTCTGTCCTGTAAAAGCAATGTTTGGCTTGATTCTCATAAAATCGTGGAATCATAGAAAGGTTTGAGTTGCAAGGGACCTTAAAGATCATCCAGTCCCATACCCCTGCCATGGGCAGAGACACCTCCCACTGGATCTGGTTGCTCAAAACCCCATCCAGCCTGGCCTTGAACACCTTCAGGGATGGGGCATCAGTCTCTTCTCTAGGCAACCTGCTTCATCTTCATCTACTTAAAATGGTAGTACTCAATTTAGACTGCACTACAGAAAGATGGAGTTTCTCTGCCAGCCAGAAGTAAGACAGAACACAATCTGGGTTTTGGTGGACGTAAAGATAAGTACAAATAGATTGTTTAAAAATCCTGGTTTCCTGTTGATATAAATACAGAAGACAGTGTATGGGATGTCAGCTAGATCTAGGCCTAACACTGTTAGTTACATTAGCCATTTTAAAGTACTTTTATTATGCTCCGTGTAAGAAAAAAGCCTTGGATCAAAGAATTCTAGAAAATTGTTAAAAGAACTAAGCTTATTTGAGCTCTTCACAAGGGCAAAGAGCCAAAGGGTTTTTTTAAATGCAATTAAAATCAACTGATTTCTTTCTTTTTTAATGTAATAAAAATATTAACCATTTGTTGAGGAAATAATCTGCTGTTTTTCTCCTGATGTATATTTTTTGCTCTTGAGGTTATGGCTGAATAAGGCTCTACAAGGTGTCTCTGAATCAGGCCAAGCTCCTCTTACAAAGCAAATATTTCTGAGGGAAAGTATACCCCCAGGGAAAAGTAATAACCCCCAAAATGAAGAGTATAACAATGAGATAATAACAAGGAAGAAGTTTGTTAAATTATCACAACACATTTCAGACTTGAAACCATGTCTTGCATAAAATTAATGGAAACTTGTCTATGACATATGGTATCTTCTCCTCTTTAAACAGTAGAAGGTATTTTGGAAATTGTGATGTGGGAGTGAGTCCTCTAAAGAGTGATAGTATTGTACTGAATTGCATCGTGGGTGTATTTAGTTCTGAGTGCTGCAATGTATTGAGCTATAGTGTAGGTGGTTTTGGAAGCTGCTTTAGTTCTTAAATGTTTTAACTCAAAATTTGCAGGACACCCCTTTCTTGAGCAAATGTTGAGTGATACCAGCAGCAGATTTATCCCTAGGGTCAATACAGAGGGAACTGGCTTCTGCATTTTCTGGTCTGATCTTGTAATTATGCCTGAGATATGGAAAAGTGTGGATTGTGGTAGGAATTGCTGTTCCAGGCTGAGACTGCAGTTGTACCCAAGTATGGTGGAGAAATGTTGGAGGAAATCCTCTATAGAAAATATAGAAATAACCTGATTGCCTGTAAAGGTTCTTCCTAACTTAAGTTAGCACTATATATATATATTTTTTAAAATATTTCTCTGTGCTGGATAGGTAGAAGTACAGTAGGCTCTGTATTGAGAAATAAGAGTAAAATAAAAATCATAGAATCACAGAATCATGGCATGGCTTGGGTTGGAAGAGATCTTAAAAGATCATCCAGTTCCACCCACCTCACGACAGGCAGGGACATCTTCCACTTGTCAGGTTGCTCAAAGCCTCATGCAACCTTGCCTTGAACACCAGATAAAATTCCAATTTTTTTGACTAGTTTTCCTATAAATATTCAACCTATTAATCCATTGTAAAATACAGTAGGTCTTATACTCCTTTACACAGATTTACCTTATTTTAATATATTTATATTTGCAAAACTCCTACTTTGAAATACTCTCAATCCAAAATGATGAGAGAAAAAAATCACGAAATGAAGGAGATACTTCTCCCCAGGCCTATGGTATATCTTGATTTCTTTTTCATTTCTGCCTTTCCACACAGAGATAGTCAAGCTATCTGAGCATCACAAGGCAATGTCATATGCTGCGTGTTCTGGTGAATGCGAAGGGTGGTGATGTACTCCAAGCGTGGTTACCCTTCTCAAGAATATCCCACACTCAAGGGTCCAGGTGTGGATTGTACTTGCCTGCAGCAGCTGTAAATTATTACTCATTACTGCAAAAATAGTTGACATCAACATTTGCAGTGTGATTCTTCTAACTACCTATTACTTTCCTAGTATTTCCTGTTATTGTCCTTCTATATTGTCCTATCACTTCATTTGCTGCAGTATCTCACATCTAAGGTAATAAAGCTGAATATGGCTCCCACATATAAAAGTTTTTTGCAAGAGGTGTAAAATACTTATCGAAAGTTGAATTTATATTTAGAGGTGTGTATGGGAGGTGATTGCTATTCTTGTTCAATATTGCTTACTTCTAGCAAGTAAGAAATGAGCCTGTAGTATCTGAAGGCCACCGTGACACCTCAGATGAATTTATTTCCATCACCACAGTTGCAGGGAAGTTTGAGACCTCAGGAAGAATTCAAAATGGTTATTCATAAGGGACAGACGAAGCAGATAGACAGCTGTAAAACATATAATTGATGTGGAGTGTTTTAAGGACAGTTAAAAAAAAGCAAAGCATAATATGATGCCCCTTCATGCTGGAATTAAAATATTTTCCCATTACAAAGGAGTATTAAAACGTAAATAATGCTCAGTGGTGCTTTCCTGCACAAGGGAAAACAGAATTTTGGTAATTTGTAACTAGCATTTGTCACTTTGGTTGTCACTCTTTCTAAGAAGAATAGGAAAAACGTGGGAATTCTGTGATCTCCAAGCACTGTCAGAATATATAGAATTTCTGCATTACTTAGTAAGAAACAGCTGGGACTCTACTGGCAGCTCCCATTAATTTTTTTTAGTTATTGTTCAAAGAAGTTGCAGTGTCCTACTTTTAATAACTTACAGCATACATTTGCAAGAATTTGTGAAAGAAGGAACACTCCTCTGGAAGGCACAATTATTTTACTTGTTTTCTTTTTATGAAAAATGAGCTTTATGGCAAAAAATATTCCTAAATATTTTTGCTCTTTCAGATGAAAAATAATGTTTTAATTTGTCTGTTTCTTGGTAGGACATTGAGTATGTACCGATTTACTCACTGATAAAAGAGCCTTCATGACTTCTCCTTAACTGCACGATCTTTTAAGCAACTTAAATGTGTCATGTGACTTCTCCCTGCGAACACTGTTTGTCACACCATTTGTCTTACCTTTGTTTCTTTATCTGTCACTAAAATTGGGCTATTTGGTCCTGAAGTATGAAAATAATTCATCTCAGTTGGTCTTCCTAAGGCAATTTTATCTTTTGTAGGAAGATGAGAGGCCCCTCTGCCCCTCTGTAGTTGGATCAACAGCATAAAATTGTTGATTTTAAAAGCGCTGTTGGAAATCTAGGAGTCCAACATGCAGTTGTCTTCTGAAGAAGGTAGGTGTATAGCAGTCTGGTGTGCATTTCTCCTTGACCTGATAGACTATGTGGTGGAGGTGTAATCCTTCTGCTGACCAAGAGACAAAGTACTCACAGTCTTGAAAACTCGGGTCATCAGTCTTCAGCCTTCGGGCTGGTATGTGCTTGGGCCTGCAAAAGGTTGACTCAGTTGAGTTTTTCTTGTTATTCTAGTTAACAAGAATGCAAATTGGAAAAAAAATCATGTTAAATTTGCTTGTTTAGTCTTGTTTTGTAGCACTAAGTATCTGTGCTTTGCTGCAGCCTAATGTAAAGACATATTTTAATACACAATGGTTATTTCAGTTATATATTGGAAAGTGTTAGAAAGAGCTTTACAAGCACATAGTGTTTTTCTTGCAATTGTCTAAGAAATAAATGAAGTAGTTCTCTGTGTATAATGAATAAAAAGACTACATATTATGCAGAGAAACATAATGAAAAGAGCTTCTTTGCTTAGAGAAACCTGCTGTGCAGTTCAGATTGTTTTAAAAGCAAATTGTGGAGCTCAGCAATTGCATTATCCAATTAGGGATGCCCATCTCAGTATACTAAAGACAGAAAAACTGTTTCTGCTTGTGCTGTAGTCTCTTTAGTGAGGAATTTTCATCCAATTATTTTGTTTTCTGATATTTACTTGTCTTTTTTTTCCTCCCAGTATTCTTTAGTTTCTGCTAAAAAATACTTTTCTATCTTCCAGCTGCTTTCCACAACATTTAGTTCTCTGGTAGTACCTGGAACAATGCTTGTTTGCTAATTCTGGTTATGTCTGAAGAAGGAAAGAATGGCTTTCTGAGCTGTTAGACTTTGAAATGAAATAGTAAATCAGCTGCTGATAAGACTTATATATCATATTAAACACAGGGAATCCACCAGAAAATCATTACACTAAAAAGCGACAATTTTGATTGATTAAAATGGTATGGGCTGGATAGTGTTAAATCATGGTGAGTAATGTGACATTACAATTTTACATATCATATTTCTGTCAAGACAACGAAGGTAAAAGGCATTGTCATCAGACGATAACGGACAATAAGAGGAATCCTGATGTTAGATTTATTACTTGGTTTAGATTTAGAAAGAAGTAATTCTTGTCTTGTGCCACTTATCAAATGACTGTAAATTTAGTGATGATGTAAAATTCGAAGGCAGAGCCACTTATAGTTTTGACGAAGTGGCAGCTATAAAGTATTTATTGTTCTCACTGGTTCTGCCTCACACACTTAAATATTTATCAGAAACATGAACTCTTCTGATAAATGTTTCTGATCTTTGCTGTGGATTTTTTTTAACATTTATATTTTTTGTCAGAAGCCAATACCCCATATTTCACAATAATAACAATCTTTTTCTCTCTTTTAAATTAAAAGCACAAAATTACATTATTTTTCATAAGCACATTCTCAGCACATTTATTTATTTGAATATGAAGTCCATGATATTTACAGGACAACATTCCTTTTGCTTTTGATGACCATTTATAGACATAATTGGTGTCACGCATGTTAAGGACAGTCATAACTCATCTGTGCTTTTTGAAGGAGCAGTCACAGTACTGCTCATGTGCTCCTATTCTCTCCTGCTAATAGGTTAAACTTTTTTCTCATTGTTCTGGTTTGAGCTACAGCAGAATCAGTTTTCTAACTTCAGCTCATTATTGTCTAAGTATCTTCATTTTCTGAAAGGCAACTGCATGTTTTTTAGACAGTGTTTCTTTTTAAGAGTGATAATGCAGGGCGTTTATACACTGAAAGACCATTCCTGATTCATATTCCTATAGAAACCATGGCCATCCTTGAGCTGGTGGAGCTGTATATGAAAGAGGAGAAAAAGGGTCACACCTTCAGGGTGAGATGGACAGTAGAAATGACACCAAACTGACCAACAGAGGATTCCATCCCATCTACATCATAATTGGGGTAAAACTGAGAGATTACGAGAGTCAGCTCTCTTCTTTGGTGGCCAGTGTTCAGTGAGGTCCTCATGTCTTTTTGCCCTTGATCCCAGATCCGTTTGGTCTTCAATCCACTCCCTCCTGCTGCTGAGTCCAATCCAGGACCTTTCCCTGTGCCTCCTCTGCAGCATCTATGATGACATAGTGATCAAGGAGGGATCAATTTTACATATTTCTCTCTCTATTTTCTTATTAATGGCATGTTCGTTATTATTATTATCATTATTATTATTGTTTTATTAAAGCAACTTTTGTTTTAGTTTGCAACCCACAAATGACCTTCTCTCATTTCCCTTTCACTGGGCCAGGGGGGAAAGGAATTGGGACCAACTGCTCACATTTAGCTGCTGATTCTGTCTGGGCCAGGGCTAAACCATGACACTCATACTGTTATTGTATTTGCTATCTATATTAGTGGCTGGAAAACCACTGTAATACATGTATTTGTCATAGAATCACAGAGTCATAGAATGGTTTGTGTTGGAAGGGGCCTCAAAGATCATGCAGTTCCAACCTCCTGCCATGGGCAGGGACACCTCCCACTGGATCAAGCTACTCAAAGCCCCATCCAACACTTTGAACACCTCCAGGGATGGGGCAGCCACAACTTCTCTGGAAAAACCTGGGCCAGGGCCTCACCACCCTCATCATGAAGAATTTCTTCCTAATGTTTGATCTAAATCTTCCCCCTTGTAATGTCACCTGCGGCTCTTATAATCTAGCAACCTGTCTGCCCCAAGCAGCTTACAAAGCAAGAAGAGTGCGCAATAGGCAGCTGCAGGTGTGTTTGATGGACCCCCTTGAGGCTTTACTTTCTTTTAACATCATTACAATGTAGTTAGTAAAGAGACACAAGGTGAAAACAAACCAGATATTGAATATCAGAGCAGACCTCCATTAAGTCTTGGAAATGTATGAAAAGAAGGAAGGGCAAAAGCCCTGTAGACATCAATGAAAGTGTTCACCATCACACCTGCATTCTCAAGATCTACTTTGCTCCTGTACTGCTGAGGATAATGCCGTGCATTCTATTATGTTAACACTTAAATTAGTTTGGGGTACAAAAGCAAGAGCCTGATTTTGGCTCCATTGTGGCATCAATTTTGTGCCTCCCCTCTCCCCTACGCAACCTCTCTTTTCAAGTTTTCATTACTAGTTTAGTGCAGGACAGAAATGACAAGACCATTGCCTTTTATACCAAATGACTACAAAAGTATTTAGCTGCAGAGGATTTTTTTTTTCTCACTTTCATGGTCAGCGAATGTGAGAGTGACTTACATGAAATTTCCCAGGCCACTTGGCTTCCTGAGTCTTGTGCAGTGAGAATATTAGTTTCCAGGGCCTGGATGAATTTCTAATGAGCAGATAAGGTTGGATGTGGAGCAGAGATCTGTGACCCTCTGCAGCTTGCAGTCAGCCACTCTGCATCTCCTTTGACATTAAAGGTTGCAGATTGTTGTGGATGAATAAGGCACTTGCCAATTGTGTCTGCTAAAACACAGATGTGCTGGGTCACCTTCATGTTTTAAAAATTAAGAATTTGTGAACTGGGGCAGATCATTAAGGCTTTCTTAAGGAACCTTGGCACTCTAAATCCATGGAATCTCTAGTCAAAAGTTAGCTCTTACAGGAACACATGGAAAAGACAAGGGGTAAGGCATACAAGTTGCTCCTGAGAAGATTCAACTGGATTCTAGAAGAAAATGTTTACCCATAAGAACAGCTAAACATTGGAATAATCTCCCTGAAGCAGTGGTGGATTTCTCAATACTGGACACTTCAAAGGCTTGGCTTGACAGGGTGCTTTGCCATCTCATTTAAATGGCAGATCACCTAAAAAGATTGGGCCAGATGATCCCTTCCAAACTGGTATTCTATGAACATATGATTCTATCATATGATGATCCAGGCTTCTTTTCTTCCCACATGCATCCACTGGACATACACTTCATTAAAATGGAAAACAATAAGGACACCTTATAATTAAAACTGCCAAGCTTTGCAGTGTAAAGAGTGCCAGAGATATATTCAGGTTTCCTGTAGAAGCCATAAATTTTAAAATGACAACCACACCTCCAAATATTTTTATTTTTACTAGTAGTTTTAGAGGGGTAGTGTTTTCTGTAGGCAGAGGAAAGTGGGAGGCTGGAAAGCTGTCTTGTTTCATGGTAGTTTTCGTCCAATATGATCTGATTGCTCTGAAAGCTTGTTTGTCACAAACTACTTCTGGGTTGTTACAGGCCTATCTTTGGAGTACTGTAATTGAGGTCTTTGTGATCCTGTAGCAAGAATTTAAGTGGTTTTGAGCATGCTGGTCGCTTACCTATTGTTTGCCTGTTCTGACCTGTGCACTCTGAATTCATACAGCACATTCACACCATAGCACCATGCATGAAGAAATTCCTGAACTGAAAGAAGCAGATATCTTTCCCATAACACTGTCATGAAACTATTTCTCCTGTCCCTGACCATTTTCATAGAATCAGAGAATGGTGTGGATTGGAAAGGACCTCAAAGCCCATCCAGTTTCAATCTCCCACCACATCAGNAAAAAAAAAAAAAAGAATCCACTGCTTTTGCTACAATCAAATTAGTTCTTCCCAAAGAAAAGTTAGGTCTTTTGTTCATGAGTTTACACTTTATAAGGTTTTTCCCTATATCTGATTTGTTACTCAAAGGAAATTGTCTTTGTTCCACCCATGCTACTGTACAAACTTCTCTCTATCCCGGGCGCACCTGCAGTTATCCCCGGTTTTTCAGAAAGTTTCATCCCTCTCCTCCCTTCTCCCAAGGAGAATTGGCTCTTGGGAATAAGGAAAACGTCCCTGTCATAGTCCAACAGCAGTTTTAGGTGAGGGAAACCGCTCTCCCAGGGCTAGACGCTGGATGTCACTGCAGGACCGGGAACGGCTGGCGGGGGCGCATCCTCCGCGGCTGCCAGCAAAGCTTCGGCTTTCTCTGCCNCAAAACAAACAAACAAACAAAAAAACCAAACCAAGTCAAACCCACACAGCTTTCCCACAGAGTTATTTTGATTCTCATTGTAAGATATTGCTTTTTTTTACGGAGTGGGGGGGAACCAGAGCTTGTTACAGAACTTGCTCTAGTAAAAGCAAGGCTGCAGATTATGGGGTACTGGTGTGTTTATTTGCTGTTGTGTTCAATACAGTCAAATACAAGACCTGGGGCTTTGCTACATTTTGTTGCTGACTTCATCTACAGTTTTTTACCAACATTAAACTAAGCTGATCTCAGCTTATAACATTTTATTTTATTTTGTTTTGTTTTACAATTCTGTTTTACCTTATTTTATTTGACTCATTTTACATTATACTACATTACATTATGTATTACATAACATGTTTTATTACATTACATTATTAATTTCTTTGCCCCCATGTATTCTGCACTTCTCACTTTCCCTGCCTCCATGTTTCTTTCTTATCTATACTTAAAAGGATGCTTTTTCATCATCAAAATGCACTTTCACTTACTACTCATGCACATTTTCAGTATTTCAAAGAACATCTTTTTTCTACTTTTATTTCTAACTCTTTCCTTTTTAACCCGTGTTCCATTTCTGGATGCAACATGACCTTTAGACTTTGTTTTTTTCATCTGGATTCTCTTTTCTGTCATGTTCCTCTTCACTCTCCTGCATTAAACATTTTACCCTTCCCACCTTTTTTCCATGGTTCACCCAACTACAATGTCCATTCCTCTTCCAACTCCCTTCACCTCATCTTACTCCTGTTTTGTGTTCCCTCTAAATGTCACCTTTCCTCATTATTTTTTGTTACCTGTTTTATCCCTTTATTCTTCTGTCTCAGTCAACTGAACTCTCCCTGTCCTGACTGCACACCTCTTTGAAAAAGTATATGTGTACTTTTGGACTCTTTATCATTGGCTCAGGGACAAGGGGAGGGGGACATGCAGTGACAGACTATTCTGGCCACCAATTTTTACCGCTGCAGTCAGAGTTGACTTTGGCTGCTGCCAGGTGCTGAGAAGTTAGTAGCTTGTGGGTTACAGTACAGCTACAAGAGTAATGGCTTACGACCCAAAATATGAATTCAATCTTCTTTGCTCATTGGCTTGCTTTGTAAATGAATTCTGGTGTTTTTATCATTTCTAATTGTCAACCATGGAGTCTCTACAGGAACCTACATCATGTATGCAACAAATTCAGTTTAAGTGATTGAAACTGAAAAATCAGTAGGTATCAGAGTGAACATATCATACAGAGACAGGTGATAAGGGTAGGAAGAACCACTTATGACTATGAAAATACTTCTTCAAACTGTTTCATACCACTTTCCCAGAGCTGATTGCTGACTTATGAGCCTCATTGGAGACACACAAAATATCTTCAAAAAACCTAAGCCTTGAAAATGAAACTACGAACTCAAATGGAAGCTAAGTGTGTGAGTAAATGAAAACTTTGGCTTTCCAGTCTCTTCTTGTATGTGTTCCAGTGAGCTCTTCCTTTACTAACAACTTTCTGTGCTGCAAGTGCCAGCTAGTTTTCTTTCAAGATGACTAATCAATGTTACAATAGTTAGTCTAAACTAATAAAAATTATTTATAATGTCTACCCAGCATGGGTTTTATTGTTTCTTGTGACGTCTGATGGAGAAAGTTCAAGCCTGAAAGCTTGTGCGTTATTTCTGAACATATCAAATCATTAGGCTTAATGTCCCTACAGCCCCACTTGTCTTCTCTTTAGACCACTATGGCTACAACACTACTAATATCTGCTTATTTAAACTTCCCATAGAAGAGTTTGGACATAATCTTTTATGACTACAGGCGCTTTACTGAATTTTTCATTTCAGCTATTTGTTCTTTATTAATTGGGATTGCTGATTAGCCTCTAGCACGAGTCATTGTTTTTGCTCACCCACCAGACAACTGATCAGACGATGAATGATAATGCATACAAATAATTCAGCTGTGCTCACAGAGCGGGTGAGTGAACTGCAACACATAACGATACAGCTCCATTCCCATCCTGTTTGAAGACTTAATGGGTGAACACCTCCTTCTCTTCCTTTGTCGTGCCCCTCAATGAAAATCATTGCAGCTCTTCAGCTTCTTGTTATTCATGTAAACATTTTTTTCTTTCAAAGGAGAAGGTTTTTTTGGCATCACTAAAATGTATCAGAAGAGCCTTTGTTGGAATGGGGATACTGGATGAGACAGAAGCTTGAATCAGCAGTATCAGAGTAAGAACAGCGATGTGGAATAAATTTCCCTCTCAAGCATAAATAGTGAGAGTTTAGCTTGGATCCCTGAAACCCAAGATTATTTCTCCTTCCAGCATTTTTTCCATTAATTTTTATTGTTATAGGTCTTGATACTTCTATAAATCATTTAAATAGTAAGTTTTGGAGTCCTGAAAACCTTGTCTGCCACTATTCAAGCAGCTCTATATTCTTGGTGGTTTGTCCTTGAAGTTCAGTGGTACAGCTGTGATGGGCATTCTACCATTAAATTCATTTTTAGATGTTGAGCATTGAGCATTGCTGCATTGTGAATGGCATATGTGCTCACTAAATATAAAATAAAATTAACGTTCAGCTTTTTAAGTGTTTCTGATTGGTGCAGTGACATAGACCAAAGTGTCCCAGAGGCAGGATCGCCATTGGAATACATCTGTTGTAATTCATATATTGCGGGTATACCAACAGTAAATTTCGATTATACTGGAAATATAGTTTTCGATGTACTAGACTCATAAAATGCTAATGGGACTGTGCAGGGGCTGGCATATTCCCACTTGCTGCTCTCTCTCTTTACTCAGCAGGCTGCTAGCCACCCATAATTAAGGCAAATAAAATCTATTTCTCTGACGTTGTTCTAAGCATGGTTTTTGTTGCTAAAGCATCACAGTGTGGTTCAATGGGACTCAGCAGAGAAACCAGATCAGGCACTGCAAGACGTACGGGTATTGCTTACCTTTAGCTCACGATGCCTTGACATGGAAGTAGGAGGTAAATTGAGAAAAGAGGTTACAAAACCAAGCCAAGATTCTTCCAGCTCTGAAAAAAAGCCCCTTTTCCTTCTTTTTTTTTTTTACCTCTTTCTTTCTTGTTCCCCACTTCTGCCTTCCTCCCTCCCTTCTACTCTTTCTCCCCTCCCCAGCCTGCAGCTGGTAATAGTTTATGGGGCATGTTGCTGTGTTAATACCTTGTTAAGGCTATTTCAGCTGCCGGGTCTTTGTGAGGTCAGTGTCAGGACTATTTTACTGTGAACCCTTGATGTGCAGGGTAAAGCCAGGGACAGGTAGAGCTTCTACCCTCTCACACTGCAGGGAGTCGAGCTGCTCCAGGCAACCCCTCCTGCAGTGCTGCGCCACTGGCAGTGCAGGCAATAAAAAATAATATGTTTCTGGTCAAAAGTAATTAGGGCAACTTTAAGAAGCACTTATATTAAGGGACTAGGCATAACATCACTGGCATTGCTCAGTACTTCTCAATTCAGCTTGGTAAAGCTGCAGGTGTTAAAGAGCTGTTGAATGCTGTTGTCTGCACAATTCTGGCAGAGAACAAAAATCATTCTGCAGCTCATAGATTGAAAGTGAAAATAAGAACATACAATTAAAAATATAAAATATTTATATTGTTGTACTTCTGGCATTATAGCAGTGGTGTCAGAGACTGCTGGATTTCTAGCACAATCAGAAATATTAGGGATAAGACAGTGGCTGGGTTTGAAAAGGCAGGTTGAGATGTAATTTCTCAGTTTAAGAAAATATTTTTCTATTTTATAATACAGGTTGTTAAAAAATGTATTACTTAGACTGTGAAAAAGAAAGAAAAGAAAAATCAGTTTTGGAGGCCAAATGTAGAAAAAAAATTCCACTTTGTAGTCCTGATATTTTTAGCAAAGAGGGAAAGAAAAGGTGACTCAAAGCATTTTTCCTTCTCCCCTTTCTGGTTAGTTTTAACACACAGGTTTAATGGTCAATTTTTGCAGTCATTTGGTTACAAGTTTAATCATAGGCCAAACATATTTACAGTTTTGTAATACCAGCTTTACTCACTGGCCTGCCCGCGTTTTTAAAGTTCTGTTTATTTTATAATACTAATTAAGGAAAATTATTTTGCATTAGCTATTTATTACTGAGGAGTCCACAAGAACCATTTATACTGTGTTCAGTTTATGGGGGCATATCCTGGAAACTGAGAATGAAACTAATATTTTATTTTTCACAAGTCCTAACTGTGTATCATCTGTTCATGAGAAAAGAAAGGTATAAGTGCCTTTAATAAGAACACAACATAATCTTTCACTTTCTGTTAAATACACATGAAATGTAAGTAAAATTCACCAGCAAAAGTTCAACCCTACCTTGACCCTATGAAGAAAAGGCAAATTCTGAGAGATACGCCTGACAGTGCTGAACCCCAGCAGACGTCTGCTCTAATGCTATGTAATCAAAATAGATTCTACTTCTAGGGGAGGGCAAACAAAAAAATGAAATTTGCTGAACAGTATGAGCATCAGCAGCACTAGGCAATTTCAATTAGAAAGCATTTGGTTACTGGGTATCTGCAAGCACACACACCAAAGCAAGGTTATGGGAGGCTTTTGAGTCTCATAAACCACACTGGAAATTAACAGGGGGGAAATAATTATTTTTGTGTCATCAAGAAGGTGGAAATAGAACTAAATTTCAGTACCTCCTATGGCAGTCCATTTGGAGGTAGAAAAGGGGGGATTAGACAGTGAAATCCTGCTAGTTTTTGTAGGTTTTGATCAACAACGTAGCACAGGAAGAAACAAGAGAAACACATATGCTTCAGTAGTACATACTTGAGAGGTTGTAGTAAAAATTAATGCTTTTGTTCTTCTTTGAGAGTCCATTCAAGATGTGGTGTTGCTTCTGAACCTAGTTTTCTGTAGTTTCAGATGTGGTACATCTTTATTTAAAGGAATTTCAGAAGCTTTGAAGCAAAGCTGTAATAAGACTTGTGTTACATTTGCAACAGATCAAGTACCTGCTGCAGATCAAGTAGGTGTATGTGCAAATGATTTCCATTTTGAAGCCTTTTTTGGCTATTTACTCATGCCTTTGTATGATAGATACGCACAAACTAGGCTTAAAACTGTACAATTATATTTTTGCAAAGTTGTGTTCTGTCTTGTCCTCTTGTGTGGTTTGGAAGTTAGGGTTTGATGCTATTGTTAGTTACAATTCAACAAGACAGATTTTCTTTCTTGTTCTGATTTATAAAGTACACATCAGAGCAGTGACAAAACACTTCGTTGTACAGTTAGTCTTATTCTTATGGTCTTTTGTCTATCCTCAGCAATCTTCCACATCTTTTCCTTTCCAATTCCTCTTCCACTGTGTCTTCTATAGAAAGAATGGATGCAAGTGTCTCATGTAGAGCTGTTTAGAATAGAATATAATCCCTTCCTTACTTGTTATTTCTATATCAGCACTGCTACTGGATGTGGTGAGTGGGAGCAGTTTAAATCAGGAGGTTATAGAAAAAAGAAGTGCCATAGCACTTTTGAGATCCTGAAAGTTTAGACTAAAACAAAAAGGGAGGATAAAGTGATGTTCATAGCCCCTTTTTTTTATAATTTGGAAGAAAAATATAAGCCAGCAGCAGCTAGAAACATAATGTGGGAAGGAGGTAATGAGGAATAATACTGATTAAGGCCTGAATAGGCAAAAATGAGTGTTGCTGTTGCCTAAAGTGCTCATCCTTCCAAACCTTTCCATTCAATCAGCAGAGAAGACAGAACTACAGATAACTTCAGTAATAACAGCTGTTCAGGATGGATATCAAAGAATATTAACCCGAGGAGATGTGAATGCTAAAATAGCTGAGACCTTCTGGAAGTATGCCAACAAATGATAATATAACAGTCTCTTTGAGAATTAATATTCTCCAGGCACTAAGCTGCCCTTGTCTTGTGTATCAGGTCCGGTGGCTAAGATGCTCTATCTCCCAGCACAAGGCTGCATTAAGTAGTAGCATGCACGTGGCCAGAGAAGTAAAAAAATCATTTTCTGTGCATTCTCACCAACTTCTTTCCTGAACCTGACATTTAGATAATTTTATATTTCAGGAGTGAAAATCTTCATGTTAATTCACTCAATGAATACAGACAATTTGTAATAAGGTTGGAGTAGAGTATTTTGGTCACAAAGTGGAACAACAGCAATAACGTGGTAATTTTTCTAACCATGAGCAGAGGAAATATTTGCCATTTCATGTTGGTACACGAAAATTGTACTAAAATTTTGAGCTGTTGCTAGAATTTATTTCCCCTGAAGCAAATATAGTGGCATTGATGAAGTTATGATGGTCTTTGGCAATGTTACAAAAGTTGAGGGAAACTACAGAGCAGAGTGAGGGATGGGCTACTTTTTAGAGCATAAAACTGGGAATCATATTCTTGACTTCTGACTCACTCACTACTTTAGAAAAGTCATTAAAATATTACACAATAAGTCATCAAGCCTAGATTTCTCTAGGAAGGTGAATGTGTACTGACTAGAGCTCAACAGACACTGGAATTCCTATCCTCTGGAAATTAAAAATAGTGCTGTTCAGAACTGCAACAAAAATGACATTTTGAAATTTTCCATCTAATGAAAATTCTGACATTTTGCTTGGAGAAGGTCAGAGTGACATTTTATTGTGAAATACTGAGAGCGTTTCAGAGGCTTCTTGGGTCATCTCCAATCACCTGCCAGGTAGAAACCTGAGGATTTGGAGATCCTGTGTAGCACGATGCTCCTGGGGTGCTGAGGGGCAAAGAGCTTGGATGCATGGTATCTGCAGCAGCCTGCCTGACGTGCTGCCACGAGGCCAGATGGGTGGGTTGGCTGGATGCCAAGCAGATTCTTCTGAGTTTACTGGGATTTAGCAACAACCAACATGTTCTCACCAAACATTTTGATTTTGATAATTTTCTATTTTAGAAAATCAAGAACAAACCATTTATGTTGGTAAAGTGCTTTACTGTCTGTGAGTAAACAATCTTGTAAACTAGCTAAGAATCTTTATTCTTTCTAATTTTCTGATGATGTTAAACTTTACAGAGCATAGCATTGTATTTTTTTTTAAGACAAATAGAGGATTATGGGCTTTATAATTGTGGGTTTTTTTAAACTTTAGGATGATTTTGTATTGATTCAGTCATTGTGTGGCTGAATTAACTTCTCTTGAGCCCTCCATTATTGGGCTGTAGCCTCACCCTTTAGTTTCATGGGAGGTTTTTTTTTTGCCAGTTGTGACATACAGTATATTTGGGATAATTCCAGAGGTTTAGGAGCCTCTCTTCCCATCTGTTTTCTTGAAACTGTGCAGTCTGAATTGGTACTGTCACCTGGGTAGGAATATGATCTTCTCATGGAATGGAACAATTTTATGTTAACTACAATGAATACATTATATGAATGGGAGACAGAGATGTCAATGAAAATCTAGACCCGCCCTTTGATCAGTTGTCTTTCCCTGGTTAGATCAACTAAATCCTTTTCCATTCAGGTTATTGGGTAATAAATCAAGCTCCCACAGTGAGCTATACTGTCACTTATGAGTCTTGGAAACTACAAAATGGAAGTTATAAGGGCACAAGAACATGATCTGTTTATGGTAGACCTATACATGGAACATCTCATGACAAGAAACGGGTGAGTTACTAGGTGTTATATCCTCTCCGGGACACTGATGTCAACTCCCTAATGCTGATCTACTGTAGAATTCAGTTTTGTTTTGAGGCAGAGATTTTCAGCCTTTTTTTTTGTAGCCTTTTCCTGCCTTTTTGTAAACTGCAGTGGAGATGACTAGAAGAATATCCTCTGTGTTGTATTTCTTCCCATCAGGTAAGAAACCATGGATACAGGGCATGCTTGATCTGCTTGATACTTAATACTTCTCTTTCTTTTGCAGAAATGCGTCTAACATTTCCAAGATGTAAGTTACATTTAGGTCCATGAGTGAAGGCAAAATATATGGAAATAAATGCTGGTCCTAGTCCAGCCCTTTGATAGTCCATGAGACTGATTTTAGCATAGCTGATTTGGGCCATTCTACAACAGCTAAGCTTCAGTTGGAGCAGCAGGTATCTTTGTGAACAAAATGAACACCTGCTTCCAGTGTCCAACTTCCACAATTTCAGGAAGTGAAATTAACACTAATAAAGTTCTAAATTATTTTGCTAAAAAGTATTATAATATAGAAAAGGCACAGACAAGATTTTAATAGAAAATCAAACCTTTAGTTTTGTGCTGAAAAAAAATGTGTACATTATAGAAAACAATATTCTAATATTGTCTCTGTTTCATTGTGTTACCTGAATCTTCTAAAAAATCTTTGCTATTGAATATATATAACTTGCTGTATATAATTTTCTTCATTGATAAGGAGAATAATCTGAAGTAGTTTAGAAAGTTTATCCTGGTTTAACAAGTAATCGTCTCTGCTGGCTAAGAATTTCAAAGTGACCCAAATAATCTTATTTATATATTTTGCTTCTAAGGATATAAAAATCAATAGAGATCTTCAGTAATTTTGCAGATTGTGCATTTGCTGTCTTCATAGACTTTACTGAATCAAGTCAGTGCAGACATTTTGAGGAATAACAAAAAGTCATGTCCCCAAAAGTTTTGCTTTCTTTTATTTACAGTGAACAATCAACTTTACTTAAATTACCAGAACAAGACTTGAAAATATACTATGAAGGAGAGATAGGATGGAGGTAATAGAAAGAATAAAAGTGGAAAATGAGTGATGGTGGGGAGACACCACTCCACTGCCCATTACTATTTTGTCAAAATAGTAATTTGTACTGCCCTTTTATATTTTCACAATTAAATTAGTAGTAGTTACACAGAGGGCTAAGGAAGAATTCATCTCATTATCAAAAGCCAAAGTATCTTTGCGTGTATTTGCGCATCAATGTCTACTTGAGGAAGATGCAAGTCTGCTTCTGGAGAACTAACACAGTAATTTTGTTTTCTGCCACCACATCTAAAAATGCACTAGGCTATTCTGTAGCTAACCATAAATAAAGCAAACAAATGAAAAAATTCCACAGCCTTTTTCAAAGGAGAGTCATCAATTAGTTTTAGGATCTCTGAAGCAAGGAGATCTTGCACAAACGTTATCTCATCATGCCTATGTGTTGGCTATTCAAGTAGAAAAGGGTAAAACAAGAAAATAGAACAAATTACAGAGCAGGAATTGATTTCTGCAACTACAGGCATGCATTCCCTTGTGCTTCTTGGGGAAACAGTGAGGAATTTCCATTGGTAACTCAAAGACTTGTGTGTAGGCTGCTTTGATAACACTTCTGACTTCAGTGAATTGGGATCCACAGAAACCTCAGCTCCCCTTCAACTCCCTGGAGCTGTGGAAACCTGTTGGATAGGTCTGCTGGAGCACATTTGCTCTATGACATCTGCTAAAGCTTTTTACAGCTACGAAGGAAATTACAGCTGGTGACTATATGAGGTTTGAAGGAGAAAGTGTCTGTTAATCCATATATATAAATTCTTCCATTCTCACAGAGGAGGTGTCTTTCTGACCAGGAACTGGAACAGCTGTTCGTGGTCCACTGACAGCATGGGAAGCACAACCTTGCAAGGGTACCTAGGCTGCCTGGAGAGCAAATTCAGAGCAGTCTGGCTTTGAGCAGAACATCTGCCCCAAGAGTCCCAAAAGGTGGAAGATGTAGTTCGCTTCTCACTTGAAAACTCAGTCATTCCTTCATCAGCCTTCCTTAAGTCAAGAAACACTGTTATGCCCCAAAGTATTTAAATAAAAATTTTAAAGTTCTGACTGCTTAGCAATTTCATTAAACCCATTTACACTTCTATGAGGGGTGTGAGGTTGTTGATGGAAGAGGATGAAGATGCTGCTATTGATCCTTAAGACTGTCAGACTTTGTAGGCAGTATGGAATGACTTAATAATTTCAAAGTTTAAATAGGGTGAATTCTGCAGGTTTCAGATTAATGTCTTTGAACATGAGATGTAATAAAGGGTGAACCATGGAGGTGTCTGCTTTGCAGTGGGATGGCTACCTCAAAATATACACTCTAGGAATCATATGTGGGGCATCAACAAAAATTAATGGAAAACAGGAATGTGCAGATGTGCAACAGAACCATCCTGAATTTCTCTCATCCTGTTTGCTTGTAATCACACTGTACTGGGGTTAAAATTTAAAGAAAACCTATATCATGAGGGCCACCTGAAATGTATTTTGCTTCCTGAGTCTTTTCTGAAAATAATGGCTGTTTTACTCTCTTTGAAGAAATCACAATACAGAGCAGATTTTATGAAATGTATTAGATGTTAGCCTGATCCTTCAGCACTTTCATAGCTGAACACTGGCTTGGCTGTTCTTGGAGTGACTGGGAAGTGTAATCTGGAACCATTTCTATTTGTTGTCACTGCTAATGTTCGGTAACTATTAAAAAGATTTTTCTTCTTGGCAGAAAACAACACAACAATTGTTCACTTGGCACAGAACACATGAAATGCCCAGCAAGTGAGTAGTAATATAGATTTGGTAAAGAGTATTAGAGCTTCTACTTCAGCAATGATTGTTATTCTGATGGAAAAAGTAAATGTGAGTATCTCCTGTGCTGCGACATCACCAGTGATCCAAAGGCTACAGGACTTTGATTTGCTTTCTGTGCCATCCTATAAAGATGCAGATTTGTAGAATTAGGAGTCAAAACATGGAGGAGCAGAGGAAAGGGCATGAACTCAATATACCTATCACTGAAATTATTTTGACAACAACTCAAATTAGTCAGAAGATATGCAAAAGGAAAGAATTCCTTACACACAGGATCTGGTTTCTTGCAGAGAGAGATTCATGGTTCCTGAAAGGTCTACTTATGATAATTCAACATCAGATGATATATCTGAAGACCTTTTTAATATTAGAAATAATTTGGCAAAAAGGCATAAAAATTAAAGTGGAAGAAGTTTGTTTTCTGTTTCCACAATAAGACTGTTCCTGAAAAGCTTATATTATATATTTATTAGCAGAGAGTTCACAGATGGCTTCCTTAGCAGCTCACTTTGCAGACACACATTGCTGACTTAGTGAGCTAATAGAAAGAAAAACCTTTTTCTGCATATCTAGCCTATAGTGGTTAGATTTATTAGAGAATGATACACATAATCCCCATATATAAACCAGTCAAGGGATATTTTCTGCAAGCTTAAGAGCCTCATATGACTTTTATTTTTTTCAACTAAAGGCTAGTAACTTTGGCTTACAAGATTACTGAGTTTTATGCTCTAGTTCTCGCCATTAATTCCTTCCAGACCTGCTACAATGCAAGGGTGCCGGTGCATATTTTTCTTTCTGATTTTTCAGTGAATGAATGTCCTCTACCCAACATCTCAGCTATGGTCTCAGCAAGGATGTTCCTCTTGGCACTGGGAGAAATAAACACCAGAATACATGATTTAATTCTTTGTACTTCCCTGTTTGTCTGAAAAAAGCAAAGGCAGTCACACTGTATTTCAGGCCCAAATCATCAGCTAGAATAAATCCTTATAGCTCTGGTGGCTTCATATGGTTTCAAAAGATGTTCATGAAACACAGGAGCGAGATTTGTTGGACAAAAATTTCTGCAATAGGGAACAAAACCAGTAGCTGCAGAAGGTAATGTGCTGATGAAGAGACAAAGGAGGGGCCAACAAGTTTGCATGGTTGACTGAGGAATTCTCAGATATCTGCAAAACCACTTTTTGAGTAGTATAGGCTTTTTACTTTAATTGGAGCCATTGTTTGCAGACAAAAGTCTTGCTAATGAAGGAAGGGGAAAAACTGTGATGTGTGGTATCAGAAGGAGATAAAGATCTATACAAAAGAAGGCACTGAGTGACAAAAACATAATTAAACTGGATGAACTGTGGAGGTCATGATAGAATAACAGGTATCAAAAGATGCGAAAGCAGAGAAGCGTTGGCATGGTGACTGGGTGGCACTTTAGTATTAAATGTAGTACACCTTGGATGAAAACACAGAATAGCAGCCTGATCACAAATAGTGCTGGATTTTTCGGTGATGCACATTACCAAATAATATACAAAACCCTTGGTCTTCTGCAATACTAAAACAGAATTCTTATTTCAGTCAGATATATCTTTGTATAATTTTATAGATTTTGAGGCTAATAGCAGAAATTGTAGATCACAGGAAATTACTTTTCACCAGGTTGCATTTACAGGAGATTTCTGATTTCTTTTAAACCAGCATAACCTCTGAATGTTATTGTTATATTATTATACCTAGTGAGTAGATGCTGTTGTTCATCCTCCGGTTTGGATGATATTTCAATCATCTCTGAAGGCCAAGGAACAATTACATTAAAAAATCACTTTTACCCTCACATGGTTTATATTATGTTATTTGTTGTTTCTAAAGTGTATTTTGAAAATAGTTGTTTATAACTCTGATGACTTCAAAATCTTTGTTTCCCTCAAGGACATGCATGATAAAATAAAGACCTCTTCATCCATCTGTGATCCATAAAAGGATAAATGATAAAATCACCAAGACTTTATCTGTTCTCAAAACTTTCCATAAATTTGCTGAAATTCTGGTTGGGAGAAAAACTTGCAATGTGTTCTCTGCACCATTATTATTATTATTATTTTTTATTTCAAAGTAGAATGGTCTAGTTACTCAAGTTTAGATTTTAATTTTAAGTGAGTGGGGGCTTTGTCTTCCAGGTGGCAACTGGCTGTCATTACTGTAAAGTTCAGCTACAAAAAATACAGTTGTAACTAGGTAGACCTAAAGCTACTGAGATCTGTTTCTGTGTTGTCAATACTTAATCTCTGTTTGCATGCCGGTGAGTTAGGTTGTGTTCTTTGCAGATGAGACAAAATATATAGGCTCTGCCGATTTGGCCATGAGTTACACATGGACCCAAAGGAATCCTATCACAGCTGACTCCTTAGAACAGCAGTGCTTTGCTGAAAACACAAACAATAAAGCTTATACCCCTGGTGGACTTGTAAGAGTGGTGTTTCAGTGTAAACTGGTGTTATTTTTAATTTTCCTTCTGGCAGTCATAAATACATCTAAGTTGCATTTACGGAAACCTATATACTTAATTTTATTTTCCTTGTGCATATACCTGTGTGTTTGTGTACACATGCATCCATGACATATCAGTCTAAATAGATGTTTGGTGCTTTTTTCACACTGGTGTTCTTTATTATCTCTTGGGGACTGGAAGTGATACTCAACCAAGGCTGTGGCAGAGGTGGTGTAACTAACAGCATTATCAGCTCTGGTTTTTTAGATTTGAAAAGCAGCCATGTTTTTGCACACTTACAAATTATAAACAAGGCCTTATGCTTCCAAACTCATCTAGGGTGTGCTCTTTTTGTGCCTAGTTCCTCCTTCCTACCTTTTGGCTAGCCTGACTGAGTTTGGTAGAACCTGTAACTTCTGAGATGTAAACATTAAAGTACATTTAACTTTCAAATACTCTTCATTGTGGTGTTTCCTCAAAAAAAACCCAAACCCCACAAACCTCTGATCCAATCTCCTCTTTCTTTTTTTTTTCTTTTAAAGTAATTTTCCCCCTTCTTCAGTGTGCAGATGTTGTTTGTCTTATTCTATGTTGTGTGATAATGACATATTCAGCTTTAGAGTACACAAGTGTGGGGCTTATGAAGTATGTTTACATTAGGTAGGGAAGAGAATTACATGTAATTAAGTCTTGTAAAATTTTTTTCCTCTCTGTCTCCAAGTATTCTTCCTTCTCTTTTTAAAACTAACTTTGTAATGCTAATCAAATTTGTAGGCACAAAATCTGACAGAAGTCTTTAATATAGTAATACATACATGTATTTCATATCTAGAGAGACAGATTGATTAGGTATCTCTCTATCTGTCTAGTCTGTCTATCTAGATACATTGTGAAGATATTTTAGTCTTTTTTTTTTTTTAAATTTGTAATCATGAGATGGTTGTTTTCTTATGAGTTTCTGGGATAATTCCTGTTGGATGGGATCTGAAGTTGTTTAGTCCAACCTCATTTGCAAGAAAGCAGTTGTAACATCACATTGTCCAGGGTTTTATCTAGTTACATCTTGAAAACCTCGAAGGATGGAAACTGTGCGAACTTTTGTAGATATCTATTAAACTGCTTGACTTTCCTTGTGGTGGAAGATATTTCCTTATATTCAGTTGTAACCTCTCTTGTCTTAAAAACCATGACAGCCTATTCAAATACTTTAAATCTACTCATTGCCTCTCATCCTCCCACTGTAGAAGATTCCATGATAATAACCTCCACATTTCCTCTGAAGACTTCCATAGAGGTACAGGAAAGCTGCTATTAGGCCCTTCATCAGGATGAACAAGCCAGTTCCTTCAGAGTGTCCTTTCAGGGCATTTACTCCATCCAGTTCCTGACTGGTGGCCCTCCACCAAATGCACTTGACTTCAGTCAATGGTATTCTCCTATTGGGGTACATAACATAGTCTAGCAGTAATGAGTAAAGGAGAACCAGGCATTTCCTTGATCTGTTGGCTATGCTGCTGTGAATACTGCCTAGGAGCTTTGCTTCTGGCACTCTGCTGACTCATGTTCAGCTTACTGTTTACTAAGATCCCTAGATCATTTTTGCAGAGCCACTTGCCATCCAATCAGTCCTCAACATGTCCTGATGCAAAGGGTTCTTCCTTTCCACATGCATGATTTTGAATTTTCCCTTGCTGAATTTTCTGTAGGATATTAACTCCATCTTGTCTTAAGTGTCCCTCTGTGATGGTCCTGTCCTCAAGCTTATAATGTGGTCCCACTGACTTGGTATCGTCTGCAGCCTTGAAGTGTGTGTTGGTCTATTGCATTCTCCAGGTCATTGACAAAGATACAGAACAGCATAGTTATCAGAAGATAACACTGAAGTACTCATTTTGTTACTAATATCCAAGTGGAACATAAAGCTATCTCCATCACCTTTCGAACATGATAGAGAGTAGCCATCAGATGTCTCTCCCTCTTTGATGCATTCTATACAGACCTATGGACTTGTATGGACCAAGTGCTGTCCAGTAATCCCTGAGTCAATGCTCATCCACTGCTCTTAATTCTTCCCTGTGAGCCAAACAAGGCATCAGATATCTTATCCTCATCTGTGTCTGGTTTTGGAAATCACCCACTCCCTTCAGAAATGTCCTTGCTTTTTCTTTTTTCAGACACTTACTGGTGATTTAGCAGTAGAAGCTCTTCTTTTTTTTTTTTTTTTTTT
>WAAB01007587.1:6364-21329 GCA_013389865.1 Piaya cayana | reverse complement strand
CCAGTTAACCTAGTTTTTCTCAACAGCATCCTAACACCATACCCAGGTAATGTTTCTGATTTTATTCTCTGTAGCCAGTATCTACTACTCCTTCCTCTATACTCCACCTTCATGCTGGAGCTCTGTCATGAGTTACCCACCAAGCCAAGATGGTCTCCTTATTCTGTTTCTTTTTCAGATTATTGGTTAGACCATTTGCACTTAGAGGACGATGTCCTACAGCCTCCCTGAGCTCTTATACTTTTGTGTTTCAGGACTGACATGTCCAATAACACTGCTGACATGTCTTGTGGCAGACCCACAATGGGATTTGTGATATCCTTCATGGAGCAACTGCCTTTTTCCTTGTTTACAACTGATTTCTTGTATTACTTGTTAAATGAATGTCAGGTTTTAAAATGTAATAATCACTTAACATCATCTGAACCTTAATATTCCCTGGTTGAGAAGGTACTGAAGCTATGTGCAAATAAAACATGTTTGTGCTGCCTAATTCCTATCAGAGTTACGGCACTGTTCCATAGTATCTCTGCTGGATGAACCAGAACTGGCACATCCATTGATTTCTACCAGCTGTTTTCTGCCAATTCCAGTTCCTGACAGGTAGCAAGCTGTGTAGCTGGCAGCAAAGAATCTAAAACAGTTCAAATATGCCCCAGGGAGGGCAATTGCTTACCCTAAGCACATAAAGGAGTTGCTATTATGCTTCACAAGATACATATACATTCACCACATCTGTCTCCTATTATTTGTACTCAGAAATGACAAAGGACTGAGATAAACATGAGCCTTTTAAATACTGCACAAGAACAAGGTGTTTGTAAAAAACAAATGTTGAAGACATCTCGGGGAATAATTTCATAATGAAACTTCTTTTGTATATTCTGTGAAATGTTTCCATAGCTGATCTATACATCAACTATAAAAGACCAAATCCTCCTTTTAAATACTAAGGCAGCCTATTCAAATACTTTCAATCTAATTTTGTTCATTTTCATCTGGTGCTTTGACAGTCTCAAAACACAGCACAAGCAGCCTTAATCTGGGGACCTGCTGCCTCCTTTGGTTCCTTTCTGATTTCTCTGAGAGCTATCCTCACACAGATTGAGCCAAGCAGAGGATGCTGTAAAATTCTCTCTGAAACATTAATGGATTTGGAGCAAGCTACCTCTCCTCAGATGAACCTTGCAATGGACCATGTTCAGACTCCTAGCTCGTGTCAAATGAAAAGAGCTTTGCTTTTGCTTTTATAATGAGGTAAAAGCATCCACATTATTAGTTAATGCAGGTCTGATGATAAGTGGTAAATTTTTAAGCCATGATAACATAGCTGTTTGTGGGTTTCTGTCCTTCTCTGTGCTCAGGTAAAGGCAAGGTGATAAAATCAGAAGATGTTTTGTGCCTTTAGCTTCTTGGGAAGGAGATGAAGGAGATGAAGGATGAATAGTACTTTACAAAGTGAGCTTTATTAGGTATAGCAGAGACATAGTCTGGAGAAATATCAATATGTCTCTGTGGGAGAGCTTATTTTGGTAGTAACCTTACAGGTTTCAAAACTTGTCCAGTGAGTGTACTTTTAAGGTCTTGAATCAGTTGACAGCCACTAGTACAAATTCCTGTTTCATTTCCAGCCCAAAATAACAGACATTTGAAGAAGAAATATGCAAGTGCCTTCTATCTAATAAGATGGTGCTGGATCTAGCAAGTCAGTATCTGGTATTATGTAGAAGAAAGACATTAATGAAACTGCCTTTTGGCTTCATTTAGAGCGGTTCTTGTTCAGAGGCCCAGCATTTGTAAGTAATGTGGATTTTTTCCTTTCTTTCTTTTTTTTTTTTTTTTTTTTTTTTTTTTTTNTTTTTTTTTTTTTTTGCTTGAAGGCTAAGCAGAGAAGACTACAGATGCTCACTTTGTAACTGATTTGGAGTGACAGGGATTTAGTGTAGCCCTGCAGTTACTGACCTGAAGCATTCATGATTCTGTGCCTTGAGCAAGAAGGAATAAATTATTCTACTACCTTTCACTGTCATTTTAAATCTGTAAAGTAAGTGCGCAGTATAAAAACTTTAAGGCTGTGATTCTATTGTTAACATATGATTTCTTTAAATGAGCTGTCAAAGATTAAAAGAAGCTGTTGCCCAGTGCAATGTTGTTATTATTTTTTCAATCAGAAACCAATAGAACATTTTATAACAGGATTCTAAAGTGTATTTGTTAATTACAGTGAACATATAGCCTTTCAAATGCTAATGGTCTGACTCAAATTTCACTTTGTTTAGTTGTGTTAGAAGTTATGATTAAAGAATGGTATAGCTTTATAGTTGTTTTACTGCCATCTGTGTGCACCAGGCAATAACTATGTACAGATGGCTGTGATTCAGAGACAGGTTGCCACATGCAAAAAAAGTATGTTTCAGTTATTTTAATAAGATTTATTGCAGCAGTCACAGTTAAATGCTTGAACCTTAATGGTAATTGCTACTAATCCTTCAAGAAAAATGATCAGAGTTCAGTAAACCACAAGGAGCAGATTTTGCTGTAAACTTCAGAAACATCTTACCACAGAAGTATGCTTCTTGTTTTCATTTTGTATTTATTAGCCCCCTCCTACTCCCGCCTTTCTTTCTTGATCATTTGTTCCTATACTTTTCCTCTTGCAGCATTTGGTATGAAGAGATCATTCTCTCATCCTTTATTCCCCTTCCCAGGTATCCATACTTATTTATATGGAACCACTTGAAGACTCCTGAAGTAATTTAAGTAAATGGGAACAAATAGAAAACTCAAATAGCAAAACAAGATGACATCTCACAAATCTGCACTTCCTTTCTACTAGTGAATGGTTCACATTCAAACTCCAAACGCAGTCTTTTGCTTCTATTTCTATGATGGAAGTGATGATTTGAATTCTGTATTTGGGCTGGCATCTTACATCTGTTGTTGACTTATGTGCACACCTCTGAAATATGATAGTCCAGGCCAAGACATTGGAATTATATAGTACTACAGAACCTGTGTAGCATCCTAAGGATTTGCAGGCTGATATCCTTTGTGAACTGACAATCTGAAGAAAGGTATATGCACTTATTCTAACTATACTTACAAGAGTATAGTTAGAATATTAGACTCTTGGATATTTCTTCAGCCTAAACGCTTCAATGCTCCAGGAGGTCCAGTACTTACTAATGATTTTTAGCCTAGATTATTCCTTGCTATCTATTAGTAAGAATTTCAGCTAAATACATGTATGTGTGAGCATGCATAAACTACTTGTGAATGCACAGGCACACAGGGCTGTGTGTGCATATATCTGTAGGTAGACGTGTACATATATGTATATAATATTTTTATATATATAGTATACTATCCTAATAACAAAGAGACTTAAATAGCCATTTGGTTTTAGATATAATTCTTAAGATTTTCTTTCTTTATGACTCCTCAGCTGGTTTTCATTTAAATTGGTACCTTTTTTGGGTTGGAACAGTATCTGACATACAACTGATACAGAGAAGGACATGAGAACCAGGAAAGATCAGGAGTCCAGGAAAGTTATACCAATTTATTATTCCGTCCCAGTCGTAGTTCAGTTTTCACTTGTGAATTTACAGAAATTTGGAATGATAATGCATTCATGTATGATAGAAAAACTAGCAGATATACTAGACATCCATCTTGAAGATTTCAGGAATAAATATGTGACATGATTTTTCTGCTTGGTGTTGAATTTGTTCTGTAAGCTTTTGTCACTAACTATTTTGTGAATTTCCATAAGCCGTCACAGAGAAATCACAGCTACCATGGACCTATCATTTACCAGGAGCTGCTATACCCTTGGTATGAAGTAGTTCAGCATCAGTATCAATCTATTTTGCAAAGTACTGATTTTGTTTGTGTTTAATATAATGAAAAGAATTGGACTAGCATGTAAAAGAAATATGTTTTCCTTTTCCTTCTACTTACGTGTGACCTCTTTTTCTTTTAAAGACTCTCTTGCTTTGCAGACGAATTTCAGGACTAGAAATAGGGAAAAAAAAAAGAAAAAGGGCATCAAAAAATGACCTTTTCTCTCATCTTTCTATATCTTGTGAAATACAGTTTTGCAGTGCCCCAAGGTGAAGAAGGTTGTCACTTTTTGTCTGTGTGCATTATTATTCTCTGACACCATGAAGTTGCATTTAAGGGAAAGGGTGCTAAATCCTATTTTCACTCAAGGTTGTGATGAAACAACCTGAGAAGGTGCCTCAGTTTCTGGATTGTTGACTTTCTTGTTGCTGGCTAAAATAATGAGTTATTAAAGAGCAAATATTTAACAGTCCTGCCAACTTAAAAAATTATGTTTATAGGTACTTTGGGCTTCAAAATAATTCTTCTGAAAAATCTCAGTTTCATTAAGAGAAGTAAATATTTCAAACTTCTCTTTCAGAGTGAGGATATTTAAAAAGAAATATTTTAATGATGATTGCTGAAACAACTTATGACTGTGGTTTCACAGATATTTTAATAGTATACACCCTTATTTATTAAAGATTATCCCTTGGATGAAAATTTATTGTGTTTTTTTCACTATCTTTGACTGTTACACTTAAAAAGCAGTATTAAGGAGGTGTTTAAACACTCTTTGAACCCTCTCTGGATGAAAGAATAGAAAAGAAAGGCTTAGTCTTCAGGCATATCTAAAGAAGCTGGCAACTGAAGAAGCTGCAGGTAAAAGATGGCAGAGAACACATCAGTCACAGGGTTGCCTTATGGCCTTTTACCACCTGCCAGCATATTCCAAAGGTTGCTCCTAGAGCTATTGAGAGGTTTGACTTTACAGTCTGGAGAGGTGCATATGAGCATGGACTGCTGGAAAGGAAGAGTACTGACCTTGCAAAGAATCCCAAGAGCCCAGAATTCAGATAATTTTTATGATTGTTTTGAATCACTAAGCTATACAGAGGAGCCTGAAGATGCCAAAGTATTGGCCTTGAGCTCCATTAAGAGTGAATCATAAAATAGTGTTGTGTTTCCTTAGCCTCCTTTGCATGATGTGCTGCAGATCAGCAAATCTGGTGGTAACAACCAGGCAAAGAAGGGTATGCTTTGCCCCAGGGATAGTTGTGCCATTAGGAGAAATCAGATTTGCTGCTGGAAGTTGTGGAAACACTCATGGTCCAACTGGAAATTTCCAGCCATACTGGTAATTGAGCCTAAAAGTTATAGCCTAACCAAGAATGCTTAAGCATTTTTAAATTAGCACACAGGGGCTCCAGAGAAGAACTGCATCCCTTTCTGTCCTAGCCTTACCTGCTGTGTGTCTGTCTCTGTGTACAATAGGCTATAAATATGTGTGAGCATCTGTTACTGTATTCCTTCCCGTCTTCCTTCCACAAGCCAAGATTTCCATAGTCTGCTGCCATGGCACTTGCATATGACATTTTGAATGCATGAAGTGCAAAAGCATGACATTTTGAATTAGAAATTAATTTAACAAACGTGTCTGTGGAAAAATGTTTGGATCCTCAAGCTTTGTCAAATGATATTTTGAAAAGTTAAGAAGAAATTGCACAAAATGAACTGAGGAATAAAGTTTAATGCAAAAGTGAAGGGGGGTGATGGTGGAAAGTTCACTGCTTTAGAGCCATCGTAAGCTTAACAGGGAGGACGTGAATGATGAATGGCATTGTGCAAGTCACTACTTAGTGCTGCTGTTTCATTTCTGTTCATCCTTTTCTGTTTAAACTCTTTTTGGGCAAAGACACTCATGGTAGGAAATCTCCAATTGTAGCCCATTTTCAGTTACAGACTTGATTGCAGTGGTCCCTACAAGCTAAGGTAGTATAAGTAATTATTTGCCATTTCTGAGTTGCTGTAGCAGATTAAAAATAAGTTAGTTAAGGATGGGCAAAGTTGTCATATTATATAAGTATGCAGATGGAAATGATTTGCAAATTCAATTAGCTTGCAAGAAAAATCAATGCAAATAAGTACATATATTTAGTTATACCACATGCCACATAGAAGCTCAAGACTGGTGACCTTGGTTATTAGATTGGCCTGTTCTAGATCGAATAAAAACTAAGGCATCTCTGCGTGCTATTTAAATGTTAAGTTCTTGCTTTTNTTGATCCTTTTTCCTTTCTGTAACTCAGGATTTCACAATTTATTTTAGAATAAAGAGTTTCAAAGAGATTGTCAGGGTGATTTCACATTGGGAGACTTCTTCAGCGGAGGTTTTCTTAGAGAATTCTGCAAATTCCTCTGCACTGCTACGAATTGTTTTATCACACCATTGTCTGACATTTGATGCATGTGTAACATCAACATCCCTCATTATTACACAATGTACAGGGAAGTAATATATTCATGTTTATTAATTTAAAATCTTGTTTGCTATGAACAGTAATATCACTTAGCTATAGTCATTTTCCACTTCATTTGGTATCCTACTAATTTTAACAACATGAGACTATTAGCTAGTCTGGCAACTAATCCCTGTATCTTCTTTGTGTTTCCTTTAATTAAATTCCTTTTTTTTCTAAAAGTACTGATGGAAGCATAGAAGATTTTGATATATGACCCTTCTGAGATCCCCTAACCTTAGCCCAAACATTTGCTTTATCTCTCTACACAAATTTTAAGTAGTTCACATATTGTAGACCTTCTCTGCAGTAGATCTGCTGGTCCCTTCTGGTTTCATTTGACACTCAGATTTCCTATTCACCTTCCTGCTCCCAACCTCAGTCACAGAATCACAAAGAACTGAGGTTGGAAGGGACCGCTGGCAGTCATCTGGTCTAGCCCACCTGCTGAAGCATAGAATCATAGACTCATAGAACAACAAGGTTGGAAGAGACCCACCGGATCATCAAGTCCAACCATTCCTATCAAACACTAAACCATGTCCCTCAGCACCTCGTCCACCCATCCCTTACACACCTCCAGGGAACGTGAATCAACCCCATCCCTGGATGCCTAGTGCTCATTGCACAGGACTGTGTCCATATGGCTTTTTAATTTCTCCTAGGATGGAAATCCCACATACACTCAAGGCAGCCTGTGCCACTATTTGACTACCCTTACAGTGAAAAACTGTTTCCTCCAGTATGTCCATGTCTGTCTCATACTGGGGAGCACAGAACTGGATTCCTGTCAAGTCACCACTGTAGCCTTTTTTTCTTTTGTGTGCCCATTTTCTTCTTAGCAAACCTCCAGTCTCTAAGTGACACTGGAGGAGTGTATGGAGGTTTTCTAGATTAATTTGACATGCCAGTGGGAAATAGAAGGAAGATCAGACAAAAAATTATACAGAGATAGAGGAGTGGTTTGATTGNTTAAGTTCTTGCTTTTTTTTTTTAAATGAAATTTTGGAAAGGACTAAATTATATGAACAAACTCGAAGCTCAAAAATAGTGCTGGTCCACTTTTGGATCCACAAATTGGAGATTAATACTTTGTTAAGGCCTAATTAAGACAATTCAGCTTCCTCCTGCTTTCAGGTTTGTGACTAATGGTAGCAGCAGATAAGGAAAACGGATAAAGAGATTACAAGTTAGGTGGTACCAGGGTTATTTCACATCTTGAAATCAGACAGCGTTTATGCCTCTTGCAGGGACTGTCAATGTCCTCCACTCTAAGAGACTCTTACTGTTCTGGGTTGGCAATGAGTGAACAAGCATTGCCTCTTCACTGCTGAAAACATAGGGAAGTAGTTCTCTGACAGTCAGAGAGCATCTCTGCCTCTCTCCCTCTAAGAGCAGAGATTAGGAAAGATACGATCTATTGTATATCTGCTCCTTTGATCCTTTTTCCTTTCTGTAACTCAGGATTTCACAATTTATTTTAGAATAAAGAGTTTCAAAGAGATTGTCAGGGTGATTTCACATTGGGAGACTTCTTCAGCGGAGGTTTTCTTAGAGAATTCTGCAAATTCCTCTGCACTGCTACGAATTGTTTTATCACACCATTGTCTGACATTTGATGCATGTGTAACATCAACATCCCTCATTATTACACAATGTACAGGGAAGTAATATATTCATGTTTATTAATTTAAAATCTTGTTTGCTATGAACAGTAATATCACTTAGCTATAGTCATTTTCCACTTCATTTGGTATCCTACTAATTTTAACAACATGAGACTATTAGCTAGTCTGGCAACTAATCCCTGTATCTTCTTTGTGTTTCCTTTAATTAAATTCCTTTTTTTTCTAAAAGTACTGATGGAAGCATAGAAGATTTTGATATATGACCCTTCTGAGATCCCCTAACCTTAGCCCAAACATTTGCTTTATCTCTCTACACAAATTTTAAGTAGTTCACATATTGTAGACCTTCTCTGCAGTAGATCTGCTGGTCCCTTCTGGTTTCATTTGACACTCAGATTTCCTATTCACCTTCCTGCTCCCAACCTCAGTCACAGAATCACAAAGAACTGAGGTTGGAAGGGACCGCTGGCAGTCATCTGGTCTAGCCCACCTGCTGAAGCATAGAATCATAGACTCATAGAACAACAAGGTTGGAAGAGACCCACCGGATCATCAAGTCCAACCATTCCTATCAAACACTAAACCATGTCCCTCAGCACCTCGTCCACCCATCCCTTACACACCTCCAGGGAACGTGAATCAACCCCATCCCTGGATGCCTAGTGCTCATTGCCCAGGACTGTGTCCATATGGCTTTTTAATTTCTCCTAGGATGGAAATCCCACATACACTCAAGGCAGCCTGTGCCACTATTTGACTACCCTTACAGTGAAAAACTGTTTCCTCCAGTATGTCCATGTCTGTCTCATACTGGGGAGCACAGAACTGGATTCCTGTCAAGTCACCACTGTAGCCTTTTTTTCTTTTGTGTGCCCATTTTCTTCTTAGCAAACCTCCAGTCTCTAAGTGACACTGGAGGAGTGTATGGAGGTTTTCTAGATTAATTTGACATGCCAGTGGGAAATAGAAGGAAGATCAGACAAAAAATTATACAGAGATAGAGGAGTGGTTTGATTGTATGACTAGCAAGAGATCTCAGTACATGTGATGTTTGTAAAATATATATGACAACATAAATGGTAAAATATATACAGAAAGAGGCAATTCTATTTATTTATTTTTTATTAATCAAGCTCTATTCATCTCCATTTTCTTCCCCCAACCTACTACTATCCTTATGTGTAAGGTAAAGTTCTATACATGCACCACAATGAAGAACTTTTAAAGCATTTAAAACACTCATATTTCAAAGTATTTGACAACTGAGTTGTTTTAGTTTCATCAATAATCTTACTAAAGAAGGAAGTCTTCATTTTTAAAAAAAGGATACCAGATGCAAAGGGAAGATATGTGTTGCCCAAAATTTTAACAGTAATTCTATGACAAAGAATTGCAAATTACCTATAGCTCTTAATTCACTTAAGACAATAAATGATATTATTATTTCCTTCTGAACTTGTTAGAAGTAAGCAACCTGATTTCTGTTTTATGAAAAAAATACTTAAACAGGGTCATGCAGAGGTTGACAAGCAAACTCATTAAGTGGGGAAACTGGAGCATCCACTCTGCATGTTCAGGATGTATGAGCATTCCAGAAAGGAATAAATTTATACAACCTCTCTGTGTAACTACTACCCAGAGAGTCCTGTTATTTCTTGTCTTCATTCTTGTTCTAAACTGCATATCTGTAGGATGGTTTCAGCTTTTCTGGATGTGGTTATTGTCTAGGACTAGCAAAACTGCTTTTGTTCCTCAGACTCATTCCCCTCTATTCAAATTTATTTTTCTGGTTCTCTCTCATCCTTTATTTTTGTAGTCACAAACAGACACAAGAACAAATTTAGTATGTTAAAACTGAATATCTGCATAGATAAAATTACTAAGGCCTATTTCTTCCTGAAGAAATGACATCAATGGCATCAATGACATCTTGCTGTGATTGCTTTTGCAGTTTTGGAGGAGTTGAAGTTTTTCTGTTTTTCCCTTGGTTAATCCACCTTCCACTGCCATTGTTATTAAAATGTTGTTTGGGTTTAGTCATTTTCACCACAGGATACTCCATCCTCCTTATCTCTGTTGTTGATACTGTTTTCTTCCACTCCATCAAAAGTTTATCTTTACTGACCTTCCCATATCATGCTGTATTCCAGTTATTTTTCTGGTTTTGCACTCTATTACTTTAAAAATCTCTGCACAACTCTGTTTGGAACTACCTATCAAATCTCATTGCTTAGCCTTTATTTCTAGGTTCCCTTAACTTTTCCAGAACCTTGGAGATGTTGAGTAGTTTGAGTTGGAAGAGACCTTAAAAATCATCTAGTTCCAACACCCCTGCAATAGGCAGGGACAAACATTATTAAGGCCCATGAGGTTTTTTTTGGAGTCACTGACAATGTATTCCCTAGTTCCGTAGTCAAAACCTCCATTCTCTTCACTTATCCAGAAGACACACATGCCTTCCAATCCAATGCTATATCAGGAAAAGTTTTCTTTTTTTTCTGCAAGTAATTTCAGGAAATAAGAAAGGCAAGAAAATAAAATACTCTGAGGTTGAGCTAACAGGAAACACAAACAATTCCAATAAATTGTTTAGGTTTACTGTTGTAAAATATTCTCTTCCTGTCCTGTTCTACCACGTTGGTTTTATCTGAGTGACATATAAAATTAGATAATAAAGTCTTCCTAGCAGGGATGGTATCTTTTATTTGTTTGTTGATTTTTTTTTGTTTCATTTTGTTTTAATGTACCTAGAGCAGCATGTAAATAACCACATTTTTTTTTTACTTAGGAGAAACTTCCGAAAGAATCATAAATAATGTAAAGCTTTATTTCAGCTCCTACTTTTGAACTGGCTGTAAAATCTCATCTGTTCAAACTTGCTTTCCTTACCTTTAAAGCTCTCTGTAAATGTTGTTGTGTTCTAACAAGTGTCCTTATTCTTGGGCTTTTCAGAAAACTACTTAGGTTAACCTATGTTTTGATGTAAGACGGAAGATATTTAAGAGATTTTGGGGTTAGAAAAGAGCCACCAAAATGAAAGTAAAAATTACTTTTGACCAGTTGATCCATGCCCTTTATTCTCCAAATACCTGTTACCACAATCACAGGGACAAAAATTCAAAGATGCATCCTCTTAATCCTCACAGTCTTTGGTTTTGGTTTTTTTTGATGCCATTTTGAAATTCACTAGCATAATGAGCTATGATGATGCACAAAAGATAGCCAAGAACATAGATTTTATGACCAGTTGAATTGGTAAAGATATGGATATTTTATGGGAATATATTCTTCATAGCTTTCCATCGCAAACACATTCAGTATGGACTGACATTGGATTCCAAGGAGAGACAAGCGTTTTAAGGCCGTACCATTATATAACTTCAGTTGTTTTGTGGTGCAAGTAGTATAGCTGATATGTAATATTTGGGCTTATTCCAAATTCTGAGAGGAAAATTAGGGGGCATTAAATTCCTGCTTTAAATTCCAATTTACAAGTTTTTGTTGTTTTGTTTTACCTTCTATCCCTTCTCCCCATTTTTTTTTTTTTTTGGTGTGACTGCATACACTTATACTCTAAAGGACAGGTTTATGAAGTACTTCACACTTATAAAGTTACCAAAGAGGCTTGAGTATTCTTAATAAGCTTTGTGTATTGGTATGCATTATATTACACAAAGCGTCCAACAGTTTTGGCTGTTACAACTGAAACATACATTCTGCTTAGACTATTTTTTTTAAAAGGGTTTATGGGGTTTTCACTTTCTTCCCCTCCTCCCATCCTTTTTCTCTTTTATACTCTGTGCTTGAGGCTTCTTAAGGCAAGCTGAGAGAGTAATCTGCTCACTTCTAATTAATTTCAATGGGAACTATGTGGCTAAATCCCTTAGTTTGAAAATATCAACCAGTTTTCCACCTGCATAGACTTTCCTTTGTAGTTAAAAATACTTAATTTGTCTTTGCCCTAACCTTATACCTACTCTGTACTTGCCTAAGTAACTCCATAAGGCAAAAAGCAATAAAAAACAGGCCAAAAGGGACCTGAACAGATTAAGATTTTTTTTGGTTTGAGTAGATATATTTGCAGTTTATGCACCTTATCTACCTGTGATTGCACTGCCTAACTTTTCTCTACAGTAATTTTATTCTGGAAACTGCTTGCAAGAGAAATATCTTGGGTTCTGACACACTTTTAACAATGGAAGGAAGTTCAGAGTGGATTGTTACTTATTTAGATATTTTTAAAACAATGTACAAGACAAAATATCATCCACATATGCAGAAATGCCAGCACATTTAGTAATTTTTTTTCAGGAATTTTCATATTCATTGTTCTTTTTTTTATTTCCTCATCTTTTTTATTATTTTTTTTTAATCCTCAAGTCTACAAGAAAAACAACGTGGTTCTGATCAATGCTCCATCAACATTCAGTGGGAGGGAGAGAGGCCATAAGTCATCAAAAGTAAAGTCCCCAAATGACTCTCAGTCTGGAGGAGAGCCTATATCTGAGCAGTAGAAATAGGGAAGGTTTTGCCTCAGCTTGGAATGATTTTTTTGCTGTGTCATTTCTGATATAAAACCACTGTTACATCTTGAAACTGCCTCTCTGAGAAGACTCTTGCAGCTTGGAGCTAAGATTGTAATTTTCTCATCTGATGAATGGATTAATTTTTTTCCTTTTATGGGGAAAAATTTTAAAAGTGTCTGAGCAATGCAGAAGCCTAAATCCCCATCGAATGTCACTTGGAATAAAATTATCAAAAACTCTTTTATTCTTAGAGCTTATACTTGTCAGGTGCACAATCTGCCATGGCTGCCACAAGTCATCTCTTCTAGACCCATTTTCACTTCTAATTTCCTAATAGAAAAAAAAAGTAACGTAAAAGATCAGAGCAGCAGAATATAGTCTTATTTAATGCAGGGGTTAAGCCAGGTAGGAAATAGTGCGTTTTGCTATGTACACTGGACAGAGCTACTCAGCTCTAATATGTTAAAAGATATTCTTTTGGACCACTTGACCTTTTTGTTATGCAGATATTCTTGCAAGAGTATAGTGGCAAATTGAATTTGCCTTGACACTCCTGCTCCATTCTGGCAAAATGACACGAAATCCATACTGTACCCATTAACGTCAGACTAACATATACTTTTTGCTGCAGGTTTTACTGTTATTGCTATTCCCTCAGCTATTTGCACCCCGAGGTATGTGCCTAAAAATATGTCCATTTTATGAGTCATAAGATATATTTGGCCTGCACATAGATGTAAATAAACAGGTAGAAAGGAAAGTGGTGGTTGAAACGGCCCGTGGCAATGTATTCCCAAGAAAAACCTGCTAATTACCTGTGCCTGCTCCTCTGTGACCTCCAGAGGTGTCACAACCTCTGGAGCAGCTGTGCACTCTATCACCTCCCCTCTTCAGGGATCTCCTGGCCACCAACTCCCCTTCCAGATTCAACAACATCCATACTTCCAGTAGTCTAAGAGAAAACTTCAGAGCTTTGCATTGCAACAAATATTTGTTGAGCCTGGAGCATCTCCCTATATGGTAAAAACTGCTTTCTCTGGAGAAATGCAATTCCTGACACAGATAAGATACTAAGTTCAAAGTACTCTAGATAGCATGCAGCCACTGAGTGTGAGATTAATCCGTCACATTCATAGTTAGATTTTGATTGTTAATACATTTTATTGAGAGAAAATTCTCTGGTTCTTCTTGCTTATTGACTGCAAACTCTGGTTTTAAAATAAATCCTTTTTATAATTATTTTTGATCAATATTCTGTAGCTTATCTACTTAGCATTGCCCAGCAAAAATAACTGTCTGCATTTTTATTGATAACATTATGTAATGAACATCTATTTATCGTCTCAGTCTCCTAATATGATCAAATGCTGTCTCTGTGTCTTATTGTTCCATTTTCTTTAAATTATCTCCAATTTCTGTAGATTTGGGAAAAAGTCAGACTGTGCAGAAGCTTTAGTGGAAATATTTGATATCTCAGTGTTTTCAGAAAGGATGATATAAAATATAGTAAATGTTTTATAAAGGGATTGGGAGAGAACTCCTATTACTTTGGAAAGCATTGCGGAATCTGGATTCTTACCTGTGCAACTAAGATGGATTTCAAAACACAAATACTAAAAACGTTACTTAATAATTCATTAGTTATTATTCATGAAATAAGTTATCTTACATTACTAATGAGAGATAATTTATGAAATAATGAGGCAAAGTGGATGACTTTTCATCATCGCTTTTACGGAGTTAATAGAATTACTTTCCTGCATTACTGAAGAGGTAGATGATGAACATTTATATGCACCAAATAACTAAATGCATGTATTCAAATAAAGGAGTGCCAACAGGCACAGGATTAATTATGCATCTGATTACTTTATAAAATCATAGAATAGTTTGGATTGGAAGATTATGTTGGTCCAAAATCTCTGTCGTGAGCAGGGACACCTCCCACTGGATCAGGTTTCTCAAAGCCCCATCCAGCCTGACCTTGAACAACTCCAGGGATGGGGCAGCAGGACATCTCTGGGAAACCTGTTCCCATGCCTCACAACCTCACAGGAAAAGATTTCTTCCTAATATCTCATTTCAATCTCCCCTCTTTCAGCTTAAAACCATTTGCCATCATCCTACTCCTGCACTCCCTGATCAAAATTCCCTCCCCAGCTTTTCTGTAGCCCTTTTTAGTTCTGGAAGCTGCTCTAAGTTCTCGCCAGACTTTTCTCTTCTCCAGGCTGAGCAACAGAAACTCTGTCAGCCCGGCCTCATATGGGAGGTGTTCCAGCCCTTAGAATCATAGAATAATAGAATCACCAGGTTGGAAGAGACCCATTGGATCATCAAGTCCAACCACTCCCACCAAACACTAAACCATGTCCCTCACGACCCCTTCCACCCGTAACTTAAACACCTCCAGGGAAGGCGAATCAACCACCTCCCTGGGCAGCATATTCCAGTGCCTTATGACCCTTTC
>WAAB01007586.1:15477-34923 GCA_013389865.1 Piaya cayana | reverse complement strand
GGGACTCAATCCAGAGCCAATTTGTGCCCATTCTTTGCTTCCCTCATCACTAGCAAAACATGACACACCTGATCCCACGTGTCAAGGAGCATCACGTCGTCTGTTGCGAGATCATCCTGAGTCAGATCACCAGGAACTTCTTCAATCTGCAATAAGCAAGGTTAGAAGATGAACACAGACTTAAAGCACCATCATACCTTTGCAGGAGAGCTCCAGCTTGCAGAGGTGCTGGTTTCTCATCATGTCAGCAAGATGTGTTAAACTAGCCCCTAGCAAGACGTTGAACCATGGCTTTGTCACAGCCACTCTCAGACCACAGAACACAAAATCAGGCTCTGTGTCCTTACAGAAACGTTCCCTCAGGCCCAAGACTTGTAATGCTGCTTCTTTTTCACTTTAAAAAGAGTCAGGAGTTAAATGTTGAATGAATTGACTGTCATCTTTGATACTCACAGTGAAACGTCCGCTCTTGTTAGAACATGCAAAAAGACGAGGGGGGTGAGCATCCATCTTCTTGTCCTTCAGCCGGGGCGAGGTGCGGTACGGAGCTTTTCCACCCAGAGCTGCCCAGAAATTATCTGAAATGGAGAAGGAGACACTGATCCTTCAACTGCTCATGGAAACTGCAGTGGCAGTGTGGTTTGGGTAGGACTTGAAGCCCTTCTCTGTGTCAGAAAGTCCCAAAGGCCTACAGACACGAGCTGTTAAACGTGATAAAGGCACCTGGGAGAAGCCCCTCTGTGCCCACATCAACTTGTTCTGGGAGACAGAAGAAAATGATCAGACAGAAATGATCTCAGACTCCCCTGCACCTCCCTCACCTGGCTCTCTGCCCTCAGAAACCTCTGTTGCACGAGCTCCCAGCGTCTTCAGCAGCTCCTGTGCTCCCGACTTCTCAGTATCGCTGGCTCCTTGGCCAACCCAAAGGTAGGCAGCAGAGGGGGTTTTCAGGACGAAGGCATCATTGGAGTTCAGCTGACTGGCAGTAGGATCCAGCTGAAACGAAAGAACGTGTCAAATGGAATTGTCCTTTACACAGACCACTTTATTTCAAAATAAAAATCAGTCCTTATTGTTGAATAAGCAACAAACCAGACTTTCCATACAAGTTTGTAAGATTGTAAGATACGTTGTGTGTTTGCTTGTAGCTGAGGGGCAAGTTAGACTTAATCATACAAGAAAAGTAAACAAGTGCGTGCTTCTGTCTGTAACCTAGAGACACCCCTGAGCTACGGCAGGAGCTCGTGGATCTGTCACCGTTACAGCGGTTACAGTTGGGACAGGAAATGCAAGAACTTGCCGGGAAGAACCTACTGGTTTTCAACAGTGAGAGAAATGTCACAAGATGCAGGATGCAGCATCTGGAGGGGACTCCAGAGAAAATATGTTCAAGGTGATAGTTACGATCATTATTTTCTAGTTAGTTTATCACTACTTGTCCACGAGAAGAGGAATCTCCTAATAGTTGGTAAAGGTTTCCAAATGTGTTTCAGTTAAATCACAAAGCTCAGTTTGGCCCCAGTTCTGCTGAAAGGGATCACGTTCCCATTGCAGCCCGCGCATGCGAGCTGACTCTTCCCACGTTACCTCCACTGCTCTGGTAGCTCCCGAGGTGCTGGATCGGACCTGGAAGAGCCGCGTTGCTGCAGGCGCTGTCTGGCCTCCTTCCCTGGAGGTTCCACCCTTGTAAACAATCAAGGGCTTTCCACCGAACATGCTCATCAGATGAGGGGGTTCTTTTCCTTGCACGACTCGTTTCTAGAGAAAAAGAAACCCGCTGTCAGTTTTAAGTGGCTGCTGAAGGGCAGCACGTGATACACTCCAAAGGGCCTTTCCAAACATCTTTCCATCTGGAATATTCCTATGGCAAGATGGTCACGGGGGCTTCGCTCTTCCCTCCTGCACAAAATGAGAGCAGGGTTTAAACTGAGCCCTCAGAGCTGCCATTTCATTGTCACTGGCGAGCGCTCCGCCTGGCACAGAGGTAGCACATAACAGCCATAAAGTCCTCCTGTCTCCCACAGGCTGCTTGTAAAACTTTCTTGTGCAACAGTGGGAGTGCAGGTGAGGCACAGAGATGCCCTCTAACACCTACAGCACGGCAGGAGGCCTCCACTACGCCACAGACTTCTCCACTGCCAACTGCTATCATGTGCTTGGGGCTTTTACCTGCACAGGGCTGCCTCCCAGCTCCTCGTCCANTAAAAACCACGCCTGCTGGTACTGGTACCAGGAACTACACACGCATCCCCCACACGGGCAGCCTCCTTCTTGGATTCAGCTTGCCTGCACCCTCCCTGCTTCCCAACGAGTGGGAATCAGACCACAGCACAGCTGCCTGCTGAACAGCTAACTCCTCTTTAAAGCTGTAGGCTGGGAATTGTGGCATCCAAGCCACAAAGTTAGAGTGGTCTTGATGGATATAGGAACTCTGCAAACCAAAGAAGAGAGGAACAAATACTTGTGGTACCATAATTTCCCCCATTGTCCCACTTCAAACAAAACATTCCANGTTAGAGTGGTCTTGATGGATATAAGAACTCTGCAAAACGAACTAGAGCTCAAACCAAAGAAGAGAGGAACAAGTACTTGTGGTACCATAATTTCCCCCACTGTCCCACTTCAAACAAAACACTCCAGAGAGGGTCTCTTCCAACCTGGTTATTCTATCATTCCATAGAGTTTTGTATAGTGCAGAAGCCTATCCAGGGTGAAATTTTATCCTGCAAGGACCCTCTGTAAGTGGGAACCGGCCCCAGTGCTTCCTGACTCACATCACGAAATGTCTCTTACCAAGTGTAAATGATCTGTCCCTGCTTGCCCGCGTGCCGGTAGTTGTAGAGGATGATGTAGCTGTCCCCTCCGTAGAACTGGCCATAGGTTGAAGGATCCACCGGCACTTTCTCCGAGCCTTCTATTCTCCAAATCTAGAGCAGGAGAGGAGCAGGAGTACCCCGGGTTCAGCGGGTCAGCAGAACAGCAGGTTTCCCCGACAGAGCCTGTTTCCTTCCCAGCCTGAGACTGGCGGAACGCGCAGCCCTGCAGCGCCACCTGCTGGGAAGAGCCTGGCACAGCCCGCAGCCCGGCCTGGAGCAGGACACGGCTCATCCTGCCGTCTCCCCTCAGCCTCCTCTTCTCCAGGCTAAACACCCCCAGCTCTCTCAGCCGCTCCTCTTGTTCTCCAGCCCCTTCCCCAGCTTTGTTGCTCTTCTCTGGACTCGCTCCAGAGCTTCAACATCCTGCTTGTGCTGAGGGGCCCACAACTGACCCCAGGATTCAAGGAGCAGCCTCGAATAACCTCCCTGTCCTTTCAGACATTTCTCAGCCCCTTCAATCCCACCTCCACCCCTGCATCTGTGGGCACATGCAAGCACCCAGGTGCATGACATCAGGGCTCTGGGACAACCACCCATCACACATGTGATGGCAACAGCTGAAATAACGGGGAGAAGCAGGAATAAGGATGAAGTCTGGGTCCACAAGGGTGGGGGAATCATTGCTCCCCAGGGAATTTTGGGGTCAAAATTAACAGCTCATCTAAACCACTCAAGACCCTGCTGGTATTTCTGGTATTAAAAATTCCCTCAGCATTTACAAAACCAAATTCTTGGGTCTCCTTTTATCTTGCTGCTGTTGCAGGAATGGCATTGAGCAGCCAAGGATCCTGGAAGCCTTTCCAAAGTGATTCCGACACTGCTCACCTGTTTCCTGCCGGAGCCATCATCCTCCATGCCGTGCTGGGCAGCCATGGCCTTGGACGTGTGCAGAGTCGCTGCATCAAAAGGAACCTTCTCAATCTTGGCAACGTGACCAGAAACATAAGCCTGTCCCAGTCCTTCTGTCTGGTCCCTGTCCCGCCAGTTCTTGAAGAATTGCTTGAACAAAGGTGTCTCGCCACCCTCAGGGAGGACTTGGACCTGGAAAACAAGAGCCAGCCAGTCAGGAGCAGCCTTGTCCCCATCCCACACGGCTCCAGCTCTGGCTGCTCCTTTCTTCGTGTGAGCCCTAGTTTCAAGCCAACAGAGAACTGCTCGTTCCAGCTCTCCCAAGAGTGCGTGCTGTCTGGGGTAGGTGGGCTGCACAGCCTTACCTGGGTGTGCTTTGGATAACCCATCTTATCAATGAACTCAGAAGCTGTTTTCAGTGCTGCCTTCTTCTCTTCAGAATTGGCATTCTTGCCTTTAACAAAAGCAGAGAGAAAAGACTGTCCCAGGTATTTACACATTTTCCAACAGCAGAGGGGCCCAGCCTGCCAGCCAGATGATGCCAAACACAACATGACAATTGTTTGATCTCTGTTATGCTTTTTGTGATGGCTGAGAGAGTACAATTGCCATTCTATTTATAGTATCTTTTTTTTCCTTCCTGGTTCCCATGACCCTCCCTTTAACTCTCCACACTGAAGACCCTGTCCCTGATATTTCAGCTGAGGGTGCTTCTCTGAGACTGTTTCTGCTCTCTGGACTTGCCCTGAAAAGCATCATCACCTCCAAGTGAGCACTGCTCTACGCAGCTGGAAACAAGCAGGGATTGGTAACGGGATGAAGATCCTACATAAGCACAAGCAGCTTTGCTACGTCTCTACGGTACCTTTCCAGACAAAGATTTTCCCGTCTGTGCCGTGGTCCAGGATGAAGCAGTCGTCTGTACCCAGGGCTGCCTGGGAGAAGGGGTTCTCATCCGCCACCAGGGAAACTGCCATGTTCCCAGCCCCGTTGGAGACCTGTGATGACACAGCACGGAGACGGGATAAGGCATCGTCTGCTCCCCTCCAGCCTCGTGGAGACAGTCCAAAACTCAGGGAGTGGAAGGGAAATAACATTTGAATGCACTGGCGGCTTCAGACACTATTGTTTTTCAAACAGGAGACCTTTGGCCCAGTAACATCTACACTTATTCTGAAGATTTCAAGTACTTCTAAGATAGCAGACGCTGCTGGGACCAAAGAAAGACGGATTCAAAATGACAAATATCCTTGGTGCACAAACAGCAAAATGCTCTTTTTTCCCCATTCTTTTCACATTCTACCTGTTCCTTCAAAATTCCCGGGAAGCGCCAGCTGTCTCACTATAGTCAGAAGTGGTAACAAAGACAATAGAAAGGAGAGCACAGTGTAAGCAACCACGGTTCATACACTAAACTTCATGAAAAGCTAACAGCAGTAGGACTCAGCTCAGCTCCTCCCTGCTGTTCCAGCTCCATCTGATTGCACAAAGATCACTCCATTCTCCACAAGGCCATTCGTCAGTGTCTATTTCTTGTTACCTTGTAGAGTTTAGCCAGCCTTCTGTTGGTTGTATCAGCTTTGGTGTCATCAGAAGCTCCTGCTGGCAAATCGGGCTTTGGTCCCAGGACCTGCGAGAAAGAAAAAGCATTACCAGTCATTCCAAGAGAATCTCTGTTCCCCAGATGTCCCAGCCACAAAAGCAAGTAGAGGAAACTTCTAGATCAATAACAGTGAAAATACACTCTGATATCCCCCTATGCAGAGGACCAAGTCTGCATCAGTTGAGTGTTTATACGCTAACACTTCTACGTAAAAATAGACACTACCACGCCTGCCTACCCATCCCAAACTTTCTTCCACACACTGTCCTTCCCACTCCAGCACAGAGAAACAGCCAAAGTGAACAACCTGAAGCATTTCCTCTCGCTCTGACCCTTCCTCTGAGACGTAGACCTTGGCACGACCATTCCGCTCATTGTCCCGGATCCCCTTGGCCAGCACAGTGGCCTTGAGCCGCTCCTGGCGGTTGCTGTTGGAGCCGCACCACTGGAAGATGTTCTGGAGGAAAGAGAAAGAACATAAAGCAGTCAGAGCATAACAACTGCCTCTCAAGACAAGACAGCAGCACAGCTGAGACTGAATATGTCAAGAGTCTGGCTCTGCAAGGTTTTGGAACGCCCAACACTTGAGATACCTTCCACAGAGTGGGGGAAAACATCCCTTCGTGACCTAATCGGATGTCTCCTGCCCCTGAAAGGCTGCTAAACCTATCCTGTACATGGTACTTACACTGCCGAGGTCAAGGATGAAACAGTCCCCTGTGTTGAAGCTCTCCCAGGTCACAGGGACCTCTGTTGCTCGGACCGTCCGCCTGCCTTTGACCTGCAGGAGCCTCTGCACGGTTACTTCATTGGGAACCACGTGCCTAAAGCCAGAAGCCACGCCACCAGCCTAAGGGAAAACGAGGAAACAACAGTTCATGTGTGCTGCAGCTTCAGAAAATGAGAATTCTACTCATTTGCTCTCACGGTGGCACTGTCCCAGTTCGGCTCCCTGCCCCAGCTCAGTTGGCACCGGAACTGGGCAGTTGTATCCCAATCCCCGAGCCCACAGGGAAAGCGTTAGCTCAAAGCAGCACATGCTTGGAAAAGTAACTCCCACTACGATCCGTCTACTTGACCAAACATTACGCATGCTAAGGAGATGGGCCAAGCACAGAAAAAGACTGGAAAGATTAAACTCCTGTTATATAAGTGGGGAGAAATTAAATCTACTGAGTAGGCGTTTCCCATTAACTGAGACTGCTGTTTCTTAAATGCACTCCAGACGTCTTGGGACTGTTCTTTCCTCTGCTTCTCAAAGAAAAACAAAACCTCCAGGCCTAAAATGTCCTGGGGCTTTGCTTGTGTATTATTAATCCAGCCAAAGCTCTCCCACCGGGATCTGCTGTTCTCCACCCTGTCAGTTCCAACTCATTGAAAACATCTGGTTGAGAATGGATTTTAAGCGACTGGAAAAAGCGAAATTCTCACTCTTCAGAGAATTGGGCGGTGGGCAGGATGCCATTCCTTGCAAACTTGATTCAGCCTTGTAGTACAAAGACCCAGTCACCACTTACCTTGTACTTGATGCCGGATTTGAAGTACCCCAGGAAAGTCGAGGACTCGTGGCCCTGCACTTCGCGATGCTGAATCGCCTTCCCCTGCAGGTAGTCATCCATCTGGACAGTGAAGATGGCAGCTGCCCCGCGCTCATCCTGAGAGCTTTCATCTCCTAAGAAAGGAAAAGGCAACAGCTTGGAGGGAATGTAGGCTTTCTGCCTCTACATTCAACTGTGCAAAAACACCAGGGAGAAAGCAGATGGCTGGGAAGTTTCATATCCAGGAAGGTCTGCAGTGCAATCACATCCAAACTTTTCTAATAACGACCCCGCACAGAAGTAGAAATTGTGTTTTCGTGGCAGGCTGACAACGCCACCATAACTGCTGCAGCCCCACGGCCTCACAGCTCCCTCTTTGATAGAATCACCAGATTGGAAGAGACCCACTGGATCATTGAGTCCAACCATTCCTATCAAACACTAACCCATGTCCCTTAGCACCTCGTGCACCTGTCCCTTAAACCCCTCCAAGGAAAGTGGCTATGGAGCAAACAGAGAGAGATGAACCTGCAGGAGGACACCACCAGGCTTCAGGAAGGCTGTGGATACTGATGGGGCACCAGTTCCCCAGTAGTTTGCATCTCTGGAACTCTTTGGTGGGGAAAACCTACCGAGGGATGGCTGACGTGACAAGCCACGACACAAGTATCTTACACAACTTGAACCATGATGTTAAAGCATCTTGGGTTTGCAGGATGTGGAGGAAGCCTCGACCATTTTACTCAGTGATATTTGCTGCAGAAGGGCAGCTTAGGGGGCTGAACCTCAGGAGGAAAAAATCCTCCTCATTGAGGCAAGAGGATAACATCCAACTTTCACCTTTTCAAAGAGAAAGATCTCTTCCAGCCTAAACCTTTCTGTGATTCTGATATGCAACCAAAAAAATTACAATCTCACTGAACTGCCAGTTCTACTTTACATTTCCTGGGGTAACAGTGGAGAAGGCTGGAGTAGAGAGAATACTAGAGTTTGCTTTGGGCTCCCAGCTCGGCAGGGTCACTCCCCTGGAACTTACCTAGCCAGAAATGCAGGTCGTACTGGAGGTTCCCGCTCCGCTGCCTGATGGTGTTCAGCACCAGATAGGAATCGCCAGTGAAGAAGTCTCCATACAGATTTTTTGGCACCGGTACCAAATCGAATTTCTCGATCCTCCAAATCTGAAGGCCAGGTTCCTTCCCAGCCTTCAAAAACTCAGCGTGTTCCACCATGCTGACAGGCTGGGGGCAAGACAGAGAGCATCATTCAATACAGACAGTACATGGAAACACATTTCTAAACTACATAGCTTCTGAGCTCTTAACTGTCATTCCAGGCAACAGTGGAAGTTTCCTTTTCTTTTTCTTTTGCACTGAATTTTGAAGGAAAAAGAAAACAGGGGAGGTGAGGGTGTTTCTCAGCTGATCACTGTTAATTTTTGCTTCTAATCAACTCTACTTCCTGGCTTACCTCTGACTTACTCTTTCCTAGACTCCCTCTTCTCTGGTTTCTGCCCACCTCTCCTGGTTTTACTCTACACATTCTCTTTACTAATTTCTAGCTTTTCCATATAGCCCAGAAGTGACAGACTGATCCCCTTGCGGACTATCCTTTTCTATAAATGCTGCATGGAACTGATGACCTTGGAGGTCTTTTCCAACCTTAATTACTCTATGATTCTATGTTCAGTACTGTAGGAAACAGCCTCCTTTTAACTACACGTTGTACATTTTGCACATTCTTTACAGTTTTCCTGCATCATCTCACCCTGCTCTTTCTGTCGTGCTAATACAACGTGTTAACAATACGCAATCAATTCTTTTAACAAACATAACAAAAGCTTTTCTACAGTATAAACATTACTCTAGAGTAGAAAAGAATTTGCTTTGGTAATACTGAAAGGAAAAGAAGCATTCTGGTTGCATTGGCAAAGGTTTATCCCATTTTGCAGCATGCCTCTCAATGGTATCAGACAACAGGGAAGAGAGAATTAAAACATCGTATTAGAAGCATCCAGGATTTCGACGGAGAAGATAGTACCCGGTAGCTGATAGACACAAGTACGACACACTCAGCTTTCAAGGCAGAAATAAAGACTGTTACAAACTAGAAAGCAAAATAGCAAGTGAGCTACCAAAGTGATTCCTAAGCTAAACTCAGATAACAAAGAAAACAACAAATATGATTCTCACGATCCCAGTCAGCCTGACTTCATTTCTCCCAAATTCCTGCTATAAAAGTGGACACGCGCCTTACAAAGAGTTCAAAGAGAGTGTGACTCTCATAAATAATTGAAAAACCGAAGTTTTCCCATGTTTAATTGTGATGTTAATCACTTACCACAGCTGAAAGCGCAACAGCTGCTGTGACAACATATCCAAGCCCTGTGACAGACATGGAGCTCACAGAGTTCAGCTGCAGGGCCAGAGCACAAAAAAAGGCAAGAAAAAGAGAATTTCTGCCCTGTTTGCCCATTTCTAACAGCTCATGGGCTTCTCCTTTCTTCTGCAGAAGCTGCAGGGAGTCCCAGCTCCCTCCTCCTCCTGCTGCTAGTAAAGATGAACCACAGCAGCCGATCTTTTATCAGCGACAAACACACCCACCCCCTCCGCAGTACAGGGGCGTAACGTGTTTGTGCAAACAGACCTCTTGGAAGTCTGGGAGACTCCTTCAGCCACTCAGAGACGCTTAATCCCAACAGGCAACAACTTCAGGCAATATGGTATCCATTACAGCCGACGGCGCGATCACGCTGAAACGAGCCAAACATCTCACCATAAGGCCAACGAGAGAGGAAGAAATTAAGAGACACCAGCCACAGAGGCAACATGTTGTCAGCTGAAAACTGCAAATAAATGGAAAGTTGATGAGATGCAGAGGAACAGAGAGGCTGTTCCAGCTGGCATGGGCTGCAGAGGAAGAGATTTTGGGAGATGAGAAAGGACTGAATGGATACAACTGAATAACCTGAGGATGGAGGGAACATTCTCATCTCTCTGTCGGAGAAGCAAGATGCAAAAATCAGTATGGGCTTGGCGTGTCTTACGCCTGAACGCAATCTCCCCACGAGCTGCTATCAGAGCAACACAGCCTGGAGGGGTCTGAGATGTGCATTTCAGGTCATCTGTCAGCAGAGGAGCATTGGCAGGTGACACAGGAGCTATCGCACTGATTTCACATTCAGGTAGTACTGAGGGTGCAAGACCCCAGGACAGGAATGTGCAGTTCAATGGAATTTAAATACAGTTGATGGCATCAAACCAATGACTGACACCGGTAAGGACCTTGCTTTTCCAGCCAGCTCACAGTGCAGGAAGCCGCTCTGTCCCATTTCCCAAGTGTCTGCAGTAAGTAAACTGTACAGCAAGGGTTGTATCCCACTCTCTACTGCAGCATCCCAGGAACAGAGCAGCTCTATGTGTGGAATAGGTCTGGAGGTGGGAGCAGCAGCGTCTGCGATGCAGCATATGCCCAACACTGCCCAGGGGGTGTGCAGAATCATAGAATAACCAGCTCGGAAGAGACCCACCAGATCATCGAGTCCAACCATAGAGACCTGCCCCAGACACACTCTCCCGTACGCAGCTATGAATATCCTGGAAGGCCAGACAAGGATGCTGGGAGGAATGTAACTAATGCCTGCTGGTTACTCTTCTGCTCTTAACACAGCCAGGAATGAATTTACAGGCGGTCTGAAGTTTCCATTTGCAGAATCTCTCAAAAGATGCTTAAACAAGGGGCCAAATCCCCCACCCACAGACGTCCACAACAAAACTTCCATGAGGGAAAGATAAGACCCAGTTGGTGCTTTATCCACCCTCCAGGAGAATATTTTTTATTCTCATCAGAACACACTCCTCCTCTGTTGTTCAAGCAAATGCATTTTGGTTTGACAAGTCCCCTTGGCAAACTCCGGTTTAGTTAATGCACCTTTGAAATTTCACTGGAAAGCCTCAAACTGCAATAGGTAATAAAAACAATGTCTCAGTCTCGCTGGCACTTCTATCTCGGTGAAGGAAGTTCAGAATGTCAGAGGTCTTAAGGCCCAGTGAAAAAAATGTTGGATCCCTGACTCCAAGGAAGACAGCTGGGAAAGCTTTCTGCATCTGCAGCGTTCCTAAATAAAATGACTGGATTGCATAACATTACAGAGAGACAGGTCCCTTCCAAATGGAAAAATACTTCAGAATTCCTCTTATTAAATACCTGTAGAGGGGCAAACTTGGCCAGACTTCACAGACTGAAGGGAATAAGACCTAGGATAATCTTCCTCCCAGCTCAGGGTATGTTCTAACCTGCAGATATGCTCAGAAGTAAACATGATGGTTTGGAAAAACAATTTATTTGGCCTTCTAATTAACTTGTCATTTAATAAGTTTTGCCCTCAGTCCAAGTCTGCATTGCTAGAGAAGCCTCCCATCCCTGGAGGGGTGCCAGGCCAGGTTGGATGGGGCTTGGAGCCCCTGGTCCAGTGGGAGATGTCCCTGCCCAGGGCAGGGGTGGAACTAGATGGGCTTTGAGGTCCCTTCCAACTAAAACGACTCCATGATTTGATGATTGCCAATCAGCGGCAGGATGTAAATAAAGGCTAAAGAGGGAAAGAGGACAACAATGAATACATTCTATATTATAGTATTCTTCAGTTAAAACAAATCTGAAGCAACGCGCTGTCATTAGGCTGAGCCACAGAACTCTGAGCTCTAGATGTTTCACTGAGGGGATGTGCCAGACGCGACTGCCAGGACCCTGCTGGGAAGGACATCCTGCTGGAGACATGGGAAAAAGGTGCGTTTCAGGCTGATGGTAAATAAAACCATCCAGCTTAGTCACAGAAAGGCTGCTGTGCAGAGCCAACATCTTATGCAAAGGAAAGTTATTTAAGGAAAACAAGGTCTGGAATACAGAACCCCAGTGCAGATGGATCACCTAAATGACACTTGGCTGCACAGCGATAAAAACAAGAACTTAAAGAGCCCAATGATTTGAGCAAACAGTGGACAACAACTTCTTATGGTATCCAGATGTGCAGTTAGCACATTGCAACAGGCTGGGAAAGCTCTATAACAGAGTCCAGCCTACAGAAATCACTGCAGGACGAAGGAGAGAGACATTTAGAGTGAGTACATGAAACAGAGAGACCCACAGGTCTGATCACTACATTAACAGCAGCCTGGTTCAAAATGAACCATGCCCATTGGGGTGAGGAGGCTTATTGCAGCCTTTCAGGGCTCAAAGGGGGCTTATAAGAAAGATGGGGGAAAACTCTTTAGCAGGGCCTGTAGCACTAGGACAGGGGTAGTGGTTTCAAAATAAAAGAAGGGAAGTTTAGACTAGATTAGGAAGAAATTGTTCATGCTGAAGGTGGTGAAACACTGGCTCAGGTTACCCAGAGAGGTGGCGGCTGCCCCATCACTGGAAATGTTCAAGGTCGGGTTGGATGAGGCTCTGAGCAACCCGATCTGGTTGAAGATGTCCCTGCTCCTGCAAGGGGTTGGACTGGAGGGACTGTAAAGGTCCCTTCCAACCCAAATCACTCTATGATTCTGTGATTTTCCTGTCTCACAANAGCTTGGCTGAGCTAAACGAGAGCGTGAAACAGCCAGATCACCGTGTGGTTGTTCTCATTCACTGCTCCAGTGCCTGATAGGTTCAGCTAATTTGTCTAAACTTGCAGCATAAACAAAGCCCCCACAGACAGGTCTGCAGCCAACACCACATTGCACCACAGCGTATCCAAACCACCTGCTGCTTCCTCCTGCAACAACTTCTGCATTTCTAGGTGGAAAAGGCTGTGGGTTTTGTTAATGGAGAACACTTACAAAGCATCAAAATAACTTGCAAATACAGGCAGAATTTCTAAAAAACAGGATCGGATCTGTTTTAAAACTCCAGACATACCTAAATCTGTACACCCATAAAACTAAAACTAACTAATTTCCTTCTATCTCTTAGTAAACAAAGCTTACTTGGGACAAGAGCATTGATGTGGAAGAGCCTCCTCCTACCCCAGCCACAGTGGCACCAAAACCTACTTCGTTTCTCAATATGAGGAGCAGTATCACTACGGGTATTCCTGGCAGCTACACCTCAGCAGCCGCAGCCAGCCCCAAATCTTCAGGCTGGTGTTGTCCCTTCAGCCGCTCCCCCTCCGTTTAAGAACTGCATCTGACTGCAAGAAGAACGCAGATCCACAGTCCCAGACACAAAGTCCAGCATTATCTGTACAACTGGCAAGTGGGGGTTGCATTCATAAGTTAAAATTCCTACTAAACCACTTGAGCAAATTAGCACACCCAGATGATCGGAGTATCGTTCACTTTTTCCAGCTGTTTGTTTGTGTTATGAGTCATGTCAGCCCTATTCTGGTCTCTGCACCTTCTGAGCACGATCCACTTTGCAAACACAGAGGGTTCAGCCTCATGCACCAGGGCTAAAAGCTCCAGCACAAAGGCCTGAGCTCCTTCTCGGTTGCACGGATGTAAATCAGGAAGATTATTGCTTACATGGATAAAACTTTTGGAGAATATATAAGTCTCCCATCTGACACACCCAGAGAAAATCTGCTGATACAATCAACCGTCTACAAGCCCTGCCTTAGGAGCACATGTGAGAGCTGAATCACGCTCTTAAACACACACAGCAGAGATAAGTGCGGATCGGTGGAAACCACTGACGGCTTCCACTCAGCTCTTAGCCAAAATGGATACTGAATTATACTCGAACACAAACCATTGTTCAGTTCTGAAAGCACGACTTAGAGGAACGCTTATGTAACCCTTAAGACATAATCCAGCACATTAAAATATGACTAGGATCCCACATTATGTCCCGTAGAGAGCTCTGGTGGCAAGAGCCAGAACACACGAAGTGAGGCAGTGAAGACAGGCAGTGAAGACACAGGCAGTGAAGCTTTGCCTGTGGCCAGGGCAGGGAAATGACACAGATGTTCCTCCTCCCATCACCATCCTGCCTGCTCACAGGGGAGGTGACCTGCAACTCTATGCAAAGTGGTTTTCCCCACGAAGCAGCCAACAAATTCCTCTGCAGCACAGACGCCTGTTCTATCCATTATCCATAACCCAAAGAAGACAGAGTAATAAATTATTACTGGAGAAGAAGAGCTGGAAACCAGGAGAGATTGCCTGAAATGGTTGGACTCGATGATCCGACGGGTCTTTTCCAACCTGGTGATTCTATTATTCTATGAAATGAGTCCAAAAGGAAAGCACGAAACGTGGCCTTGTATTGTAGGTGTGGTGTCAGACGCAGGTGATGAGGTGACAGGGACGGACAAGAAGCCATTGCTGCACGTACGGCAAGGACAGGAGAAGTACATGCAAATATTGCGGTTGAGCATAAAATATTTGAGAGCAAAAATCACGTAGAAGCAGCACCGCACACCACACTGATGACACACAGGATGTCCAAGTCCTGCAGCAAACCCACCACAGGCTTCGCTGCACTGGGACCTGGGGCGACTGCAGGGAAAGAGCGAGCTCCTACCCTCTGAGTCAGCTCTGCACAGAATTTAGCTTTCCCTCTCAAAAACCTACACATGAAACAAGAAACAACTCGTAATTAACCCAAATCAGTTAATGTACATTCAAAATAGAAGCATGGCTTTCAGATAATGGACGATGACGGGAATGTGAGGCATGGCCAAGAGGTGGAGGGGTTTGGTGCTTGCCTTTACCTGCTGACTGAGCTCCTGCTGCCACCAAAGGTTCCTCCAGCCCTGCACAGAGGAGGACAAGGCTTGCCCTTTTCCCATTAAGTGGTTTCCTTCACAAACACCATCTTCTGAGTATAATAAATCAACCTGGAGATACCCAGAGTCACAAGAGTTCCCCTTCCCACTCAGCTATGGGTTCTCCAAGCACACGCAGGTGTGGCCACGACATCACTGGCTCTGGCTGGCAGGGACAGAACCTCTCCCAAAGGCGTTCAGCTCCCATCCCTGCGCCGTGCAGCCACGAGAGGGCAATGCCATAGACAGACAGGCTGAGATACTCCCTTCTTCCTCATCGCAAAGTGGTTGCAGCTCTGCCTCTAGGGATCAGAGGGGGTTTATTTTATTTTTAGCAGGATTCAGGGTTCGTCATTGAGGAACCACAAGCGTTCTCAAAACAGGCAGCTAGAAAGAAGGAAAAGTCCTAATGGTGACAGCTCTCATCGCAGCAGCCTCCGTCCATCCTGATGATTCATTTCCTCCAGTGTTTTAAAGATGCTGTTTTGAGCTGTAGCTTTATTTTTACTGTGTGTGGAAATATTTGGTAAATAACATATGTTTAAACTTTGCTTTTGGATGGCGTCCCACTGACTGACGAGCTCCTAATACAGACAAAGAGTCGTTTCTCCCTCTCCCAATTGTGCTGGGACATCAGCTGAGATCAGTTCCAGCTCTTCAGGTTCTCAGTGAGAGGTGAACGAAGGACAAAAGAGGAAGGGGAAGACCAAAAACACAGCCTGTAGTCAGAAAAGAACACTTTGAAATGGGTAAAAGGAAAAATAAACTCAAAACTTCGATCGGTGTCATCTAACCCTTCCACCCAGTCACCATCACATCCCAATTTTGAGGAGAAAAAGACAACAACTCAAATATCGTGACTGAAGATGAAGAGTGAAGTTCCAGACCAACCCAAAGCAGGGAAAACCAGACAGAAAAACTAAAATGAAGTTTGTTCTGCAGAGGGAAGTGTGCGCAGGCACAGAACTCCCCAGAACACCCAGCAAATCAACCAGCAATCCAACTCCTGTGGCACCACCACTCCCTCAGCTGAATGTCACTGATCCAGCAGGGCTGTTCCCATCTGGCACCTTCAGGTTGCCAAGCACACCAGGAAAAAGCTCCCGGAGCTCTATTTAACTCCACTAATGTCACAGCTCTATTTAACCTTGCAAATTCATCCTCAGTGGATCAGCAGGGATAAGTACTTGGCAAACCCACTGGGAGTCAAATGCTCGCTGCTACAGGCTGCTACTTCCTCTCCTAAATTTTCTGACCCAACTTTCCTTCACGGAGCAGGTGGGAGGCACTGGGAGCTGATACTTTATGCACACTGCCCGATCCGATTTCACCCGTGACAGATTTAACAGTGACAAACCATCAGGCAGCTCTCTTCCTGTGCCCGGGATACACACCGGGATCAGCACTACTTTTTCTGAGCATCTCAGATGAGCGTAGGAGGACTTGTGCTACTGGAGAAGCATCACTGCTGTCACCAGAGCTACCAGCGTGGTTGTACCTGGAGGGTGAGCAGTATCTTCACAAAACAGAGTCACCCAGCAGTGCCAGACGGTTCACAGGAGCCCTGATGAATCTGCTCCAGCGGTCAGTGCGATTCTGCTATCAGGGAGCTGAAGGCTGCAGGATGCAGTGTAAATATTGGAAATGTGCCAATGTCTCACACTTCTTGGGAAGCAAAGAAGAGGTAGAAGCGTATCCTCTGAAATCCAGGCCTGGTGCAAGTAAAGTCTGCTCAGACACTCCTGCCCCCAACTCTTTTACCTTTATTCTCCTTACTTTAGAAAAAACACAGTCTGAATTCAGCCTTCAATCCAGGAAATGCCTGATCACGACAGTTCCCGGCTGCCAAAACTCACAAGCACAGACCTAGAAAAACTGCCCCTGCAGTTTTCGATGCTCTTCCTTCACCTAAACTGCCATGAGAGAGGAGACACCGCGGACCGTGTGACAGCCTCTCTGCTCCCGTGCCCCCAGGACTGGGTCCAACTGCGTTCCCTTCCCACTCTGCCATTGTTTCCCGGACAAGCAGGCAGAAAAACACTCCCCAAGCTGACAAAACAGAGTTTTCAGCTCAATAGCTGCGCACTATCCCCACCTAGAGTGCTTGCGGCTGTCATGGGGAAAAAAATTACAGCACGGCTGGTAGCGGAGAACTCCACATTTATCGTTTTTATGGGAAAAGCATTAATCATCCAGAGCATTTCTTGCCAGTGTCTGAAGTGATTAATTAATGATAAAGAGTCTGAAAAGAGAAGGAGTTGAACTAGTGCTGTTAGAAGCAGAACAAAGTACATGGCAGCAATACACAAAGCGATAAGCTGCACAAAAAAAGGTAACTTGAGGTTTTCTTCTTAACATAAAACCTCAGTGACTTTCGCAAGCCACCGCACAAGAAGCCTTTTGAGTCTTGAGTTTGAAAAGATTCCAAAGGCATCACAAGTAGGCATATAAAATAACAATATATTAATTTTTCTTCTCAGTTTAAATCTCTAGAAGGGCTATCAAATATCTGGCTTGGAGAACTAGAGAACCGCCGATCAACAGAAACAACACACTGCTTGTTACTGACAAATTGCCCATAGCGGTATTTTCTGCCTTTTCATTTAAACCGATTGATACCAACCAGGCAGAGACACACCAAGAACTTGGTTACTCACACGACAACTCCCAAGTGCTGTGAGAGCAAACAAAAAACGAAAGCAGCTGCTTCTTCCTTGACAGTAGTCAATGACCGTGCTCAAGTTACTTGGTACCTGTGTTTAATCATGTTCTGCTTTACTGCAACCAATCTGCAACGAGGTCACACCAACTTGTGTTTAAAAGGAAAGAAAGAGAGTGAGGATTCCAAAGCAAAACTGGGAAAGGATTGGTTTGTGGAGCTGCACATTCCTGTCCCAACACCCCCTTTCACATACACGCGACTGAGCAGCCACACTGGTGTCCCAGACCAGAATTAAAATAGAAAGCTTGTATTTGTCAAGAGAGCTGAACCCAGATATAAATCCTGAGCAATAAAATATGTCACAGTGCTATTTTGAGAATGATTGAGCTCCCACTAGGACTCTGTCAAACATCCAATCTACAACAAAAATTATTTTAGCTGAACACAGGGTGAAGAGAATCCCCGGCTCAGTCCAGGTCTCTGGAAGCAGCTTGTTGATTCCGCTTGTCCCGCAGGGAGGCTCGTGCCTCTCCTCCTCCCCAGCAGCTGCACTCCCCCGGAGAGACACTGCTGACCACGCTACAAATTCAGCAAGTGCTGAAGCACTCACGTAAGAATATAAATTATCTCCAAATGCAGCCTCCTAATGGAACAGGCAGCCAGTCTTTTAGCTGGAGCTGGCAGCAATGCCCCTCGGTAACATGATCAGATCCACGAAACTCAACTGTGGAACATTATCTGCATCCCCGCTTTGGTGATGAAAGCGACAAACTCACAAACCTGCTGGACTCGTGCCTGGGAAATCAAAGTTGAGACCAGCAGCAGCATTTTTGCTTGGTCATCCTTTAGACATTCAGAAGTAGCCAAGGATTAATGGGTGGTTCAATTTCCTCAGTGTTTTCCCCACAGTATTGGAACTTCATCCAACTGGAGAAAGCCTCCACTCCTCTGGGAGCAGGAGGCATCCTCCTGGGGACACTGCAAGTGCTCTGCTCTCACTGAAGCAAATTGTGATCTAAACACTCCGACAAACACTGGAAAATCCCTCCCTGTGTTTTAAGACTTAACACTTCACAAGTTTCACCATCCACCAATGAGGTGGAACTACGATTCCTGCTGAATTCTAGTGAAATCCCTGCAGCTGGACTTCTCCCTGCTCCAGCAAGTGTCTTGTGATGGGACTGACAGTAGATAACTAACACCGACACACAGAGCTGGTGCCTAAGCACAGAGGACAGACACGGTCTCACCATTCGCACCCTTGGGAGGCAAACAGCCAAGTTCAACCCAGAGCCTGGAACCACACCTGGAATATATAGTGTGTGGCAGGCAGGGAAGCAGCTTTCACGCAGAGCAGGTGTCCAACAGGGCTGACTTCTGACTTTCTCTGCTAGTGCTACAGGTTAAACCTCAATCTCTTGCCTCTCTGGAGCAGGGACTACGGAACAAACTATCTCATGGACAAGACAAGAGAGGCCACTTGGCATTGCCAAGGTTGTGCAAGACCTATTCCTCAGTACTCAGGTTTCACAGATGTTATACAAAACAGTTAGAGGATCCCAAAGGCTGAGAGACATGTCAGGAGCCCCCACCCCTTTGGTTTTGGAGCAGGACACCCTAAGCTGAGCCATGCCGAACCCCAGGAAAGGGAATTGTTTTGGTAATAAACTTGCATCATGCAGAAAGTTGATAGTGGGAAACGGAAATTGTAACAATCAGTAAGAAACATAAGAGACTTGAGGGGAAACGATGCTAGAGTCATCCTTGTTAGCAGAGTCGGATGATTGACATCCAGAAGCAAATAACATTCCAAGCAGTCGTATTCAAAGGGATCTACTTACTAACGAGGCCTCCTTGAAACAAGTCATCCCCATAACTTTTTTTTTAAACCACTCTTCCTAGGAAACATTTTAAATATGATTTAAGTCTCTACATTTTTGGAATTTCTGTTCAAAGAGAGCTTACAAACAGAGCGTTCAAACATTCTTCCCGCAGGCAGCACAGGACAAAGCAAACAAAGCCCGGCTGTTCCCATCCCGAGACTGAATCTAGAGGCACTGGGAGAAACAGAGCAGGGAAGGGGAATGGGGAATGGGGAGACGTGGGAGAAGGGAGAGAGAAGGGAGGGGGAGAAGGGGGGCAGAAGGGAGAAGAAAGGGGGGAGAAAGGGGGGA
>WAAB01007586.1:0-15324 GCA_013389865.1 Piaya cayana | reverse complement strand
AGCCCCCCCCTCCCCAGCCCGTACCTGCGGCTGCCGGTCCCGGAGGCAGCTCGGGGGCGGCTCCGGCTGCGACCCCGCCCCGACCCCGCCCTGACCCCGCCCCGGGGCGCGGCTGCTGCGGACACCGCCCGGAGCCTGGGCCCTCCGGCCCTTCCAGGCGCCCAGCCTACTGCCCCTCTCGGGGCTCCTTGCCCAGCTCAGGGCTTCCAGCCTGCCCTGCCCCTCTTGGGGTTCTCAGCCCTCCCAGCCCCTCCAGCCTCCCCTGCCCCTCTTGGGGTTCTCAGTCCTCCCCTGCCACCTTGGGGTTCTCAGCTCTCCCAGCCCCTCCAGCCTCCTCTGCCCCTCTTGGGGTTCTCAGCCCTCCCAGCCCCTCCAGCATCTCCTGCTCACCTTTGGGTTCTCAGCCCCTCCAGTCCACCCCCGCCCTTCTCAGGTTTTTCAGCCCTCCCAACCCCTCCAGTCTCCCTTGCTCATCTTTAGGTTTGGAGCCCTTCCAGCCCCTCCAGTCTCCCCTGCCCCTCTTGGGGTTCTCAGCCCTCCTAGCCCCTTCAGCCTCCCTTGCGCATTTTGGGGTTCTCAGCCCTCCCAACCCCTCCAGCCTCCCCTGCCGCTCTTGGGGCTTCCAGCCCCTCTGCCCTCCCTGCTGCAGCCAGCCCCTGCCTTGTTCCATCGCTCGGCTTTGACACCTCACCCCGAGGCAGGGCTGTCAGGGTGCCCCATGCCGGGGCCTGCTCAGGGACACAGTCACCAGCAAACCTGGGAAAGCTCAGTGCTCCTCTCCCCATCTCCCTCCAGGCTGGCCGCCTCCTCATGGCTCCGGATGGAACAAGGCACCCGTTGAACCTGCGGAACAAAGTGGCCCTTCATTCACGTTGGTCCTGTGGGAGGCTTGGTGGCTGCATCACCCATGACAGGGAGAAGCTGGAGGACTGGGTTCCCCACCCAAAACTGCAGCTGGGTCACCTCTTTGCAAGGAGCTGCTGGAGGACTTGGATCCCCACTCAAACCTGAGTGACAAAATGGGAACTGAAGGCACAGTGAGCCCTGTGAGCTGCCCAGAGCCGTGTTTGTGTTGTGAGCACACAGGGTCACGGCTGCTTTGCAGGGCATAGCGGGATGTTAAGCTGCTTTTCCTGAACTCCGTTTCACCTGCCCCAGCTCTGCATGGCCACAGCCTCTCCCTACCTCATCCTGCTCCACAGTTTTTTCTTACCTTTCACTTAAGCATGTTAAGATCTGCTGAAGTCTCTTCTCTTCTCTGGATGTTACCAGTTTGCTTTTTCCTGGCTTTATCCCTGCCTGGTGAAACGCATCCAAGTCAGATGGTTTGGGATTTTTTTCTGTTCAGCTGAATTTTTGCTTGTGGTGTGGAAAACTTTGCACTAACTAGCAAATCTTGCCCTATTTCTTGATACATTCCTCTAACTTCTACATGGATTTACCTCTGCAACATCTTCCCACCTCTTCAAATCCCGACACGAGTCTGATGGGTTATAACAGTTTAAGCATGGAGACTTGGACTGTGTCACTCAAGCACTTGGCATACACCTCACAGAGAAGATTCATTCCTCCCATGGTTGCGTCGAAGCTCCAGAAAGGAAATTCATCCTTAAAATCAATTTACTGTTAACAACTTTTTTGAGTGGAACATTGTATGAAGTAACACATTGGACAGTTAATAATGTATTTCCAACATTACCCAGAAATAACTGAATTGTCTAACTTCTTGCCTTTTTCCATAGTTTTTCCTAGATGCTACAAGTTGTGGTGAATCAGACAGGCCACAGGCAGCTCTTGTTTTTTTTCTCTCTCTTCATCGTGTAATCAGAGAACAGTCTTGTGTTCTTGAGAGGAGCATTGTACCGAGACAGAGCCACCCTGGCAGGGGGTTTTATAAAACCAGTTTCTATGCCGTCAACAATGCCTTCGGCTGCTGCTGGAATTGCATAGAAGTGCACAATGACGTGGTTAACGATGAAAGCCAACAGCAAATATATCTCCTTTGTCATCAGTGTAACCGAAGATGACTGCTGTTACCCTTTTGTTTTATGAGAACATGATTATCCAGAATATTTTAGGAAGGCTAAAAAGTCTCTGCCATCTTGATTGTGTGATCTGTGCATAAACCAGGGCAAGCGTAAACCCCGGTGTAAGAATTCAGGAAAGGGAAGCAAGACACCAACGTGGTTGAGTCAAGACCTGTTCCTCAGCAGAGCTGATAACTACAGGAAATTCTGCTCTTTCAAAATGCGTTTTCATTCCCAATGTAAATGTTTAATTCTGTTCTTAATTAAAAATAGAGCCATAAGGTGTAATGTGAATTGCACTTAAAACAATTGTTACGCAGCTAAACCAAAAATTCTTTCACTGTCAGTCAAATCTGATTAGTGTAAAGTGATTCAGCCTTTCAAAACCACTGTGTTCTATTTATTTGTTTATTTATTTATTAGAAGTCTTGTTAAAATTATGATGTTTCCATGGAAATCTTCAGTTCCCTTTTCCACAACAAACCCATTCAACTGGAAACGCAGCTACAGCTGTGTTGTTGACCATGTCAGAAAGGGTGCTTGGCGTGATGAAACAGTGGAGAGGCACTTTTCAGGAGGAAACTTCCCTCACTGCAGAGGGACTGGGATGTGGAATTATATCTGTAGCTAAAGCAGAGTCAAGACAGGGCATTGATGTCAGGAAGAGCCTCAGGACGTACCGTAAATGAGAAGAGTGGAAACTTTTCGAGGCAAACTCTTGTGCTGTGCCAGCCTCACATTCTGCACTTACAAAGTGCTGCTCCGTAACTGCCCTTCAGCAAGAAAATACCTTGAAACCGTGCACAAATATCTCAAGGTGTTGGTTGTTCGCTTCAACCATTGTTTTCTGCTCATGAGAAGCTCTGCACGGATCCAATCTTGATTTGTGCAAGACGATTGACTCATAGGTTCTTTCACCACTTTTAAGATTTGGTCTATGGGTGTGTTGTCATATCAACCAGGAAAACCGCACAATGTGTGGCTTTGAAAGGATGATGCCAGCGTTCCACAGCTGGTTCTACTGCTGTGACATCTTGGGTTTGCTGCCAAGATATAAGGTACTTGCTAAGTGACGCAGACGAGCTTGAACGTAGCGTTGAGGGTTAAGCTGAAGAAGCGAAGCAGACATCTGAGTTTAAATGCGATTGCCAAAATGAGTCAAATAAAGGTAACGCTGTTCAGCTTTATCTTTAGGCAGGATAAAAGAAATCATGCTGACCGCTGACCACTGACTCGAACAATTGGAGTCACTACTATATGTACCTAGAAGTTAGTGTTGAAAATCAGGCAGGCAAAGGGGTATCCTTCCAATTTGTATCTCCATTCCCTGTCTTCAATGATCTATGACATTAACANCCACTCAAACCTGAGTGACAAAATGGGAACTGAAGGCACAGTGAACCCTATGAGCCGCCCAGAGCCGTGTTTGTGTTGTGAGCACACAGGGTCACGGCTGCTTTGCAGGCCATAGCGGGATGTTAAGCTGCTTTTCCTGAACTCCGTTTCACCTGCCCCAGCTCTGCATGGCCACAGCCTCTCCCTACCTCATCCTGCTCCACAGTTTTTTCTTACCTTTCACTTAAGCATGTTAAGATCTGCTGAAGTCTCTTCTCTTCTCTGGATGTTACCAGTTTGCTTTTTCCTGGCTTTATCCCTGCCTGGTGAAACGCATCCAAGTCAGATGGTTTGGGATTTTTTTCTGTTCAGCTGAATTTTTGCTTGTGGTGTGGAAAACTTTGCACTAACTAGCAAATCTTGCCCTATTTCTTGATACATTCCTCTAACTTCTACATGGATTTACCTCTGCAACATCTTCCCACCTCTTCAAATCCCGACACGAGTCTGATGGGTTATAACAGTTTAAGCATGGAGACTTGGACTGTGTCACTCAAGCACTTGGCATACACCTCACAGAGAAGATTCATTCCTCCCATGGTTGCGTCGAAGCTCCAGAAAGGAAATTCATCCTTAAAATCAATTTACTGTTAACAACTTTTTTGAGTGGAACATTGTATGAAGTAACACATTGGACAGTTAATAATATATTTCCAACATTACCCAGAAATAACTGAATTGTCTAACTTCTTGCCTTTTTCCATAGTTTTTCCTAGATGCTACAAGTTGTGGTGAATCAGACAGGCCACAGGCAGCTCTTGTTTTTTTTCTCTCTCTTCATCGTGTAATCAGAGAACAGTCTTGTGTTCTTGAGAGGAGCATTGTACCGAGACAGAGCCACCCTGGCAGGGGGTTTTATAAAACCAGTTTCTATGCCGTCAACAATGCCTTCGGCTGCTGCTGGAATTGCATAGAAGTGCACAATGACGTGGTTAACGATGAAAGCCAACAGCAAATATATCTCCTTTGTCATCAGTGTAACCGAAGATGACTGCTGTTACCCTTTTGTTTTATGAGAACATGATTATCCAGAATATTTTAGGAAGGCTAAAACGTCTCTGCCATCTTGATTGTGTGATCTGTGCATAAACCAGGGCAAGCGTAAACCCTGGTGTAAGAATTCAGGAAAGGGAAGCAAGACACCAACGTGGTTGAGTCAAGACCTGTTCCTCAGCAGAGCTGATAACTACAGGAAATTCTGCTCTTTCAAAATGCGTTTTCATTCCGAATGTAAATGTTTAATTCTGTTCTTAATTAAAAATAGAGCCATAAGGTGTAATGTGAATTGCACTTAAAACAATTGTTACGCAGCTAAACCAAAAATTCTTTCACTGTCAGTCAAATCTGATTAGTGTAAAGTGATTCAGCCTTTCAAAACCACTGTGTTCTATTTATTTATTTATTTATTTATTTAAAGTCTTGTTAAAATTATAATGTTTCCATGGAAATCTTGGGTTCTGTTTTCCACAACAAACCCATTCAACTGCAAACGCAGCTACGGCTGTGTTGTTGACCATGTCAGAAACGGCGCTTGGCGTGCTGGAAGAGTGGAGAGGCACTTTTCAGGAGGAAACTTCTCTCACTGCAGAGGGAGTGGGATGTGGAATTATCTCTGTAGCTAAAGCAGAGTCAAGACAGTTCACTGATGTCAGGAAGAGCCTCGGGATGTACCGTGAATGAGGAGAGTGGAACCTTTTTGAGGCAAACTCTTGTGCTGTGCCAGCCTCACATTCTGCACTTACAAAGTGCTGCTCCATAACTGCCCTTCAGCAAGAAAATACCTTGAAACCGTGCACAAATATCTCAAGGTGTTGGTTGTTCGCTTCAACCATTGTTTTCTGCTCATGAGAAGCTCTGCACGGATCCAATCTTGATTTGTGCAAGACGATTGAATCATAGGTTCTTTCACCACTTTTAAGATTTGGTCTATGGGTGTGTTGTCATATCAACCAGGAAAACCGCACAATGTGTGGCTTTGAAAGGATGATGCCAGTGTTCCACAGCTGGTTCTACTGCTGTGACACCTTGGGTTTGCTGCCAAGATATANAAATTCTCTCATATTATCAAGAAGTTTATTTTGAAGCTTTGAGACTATGTAAGTGCCAGTGAAAACATGCTTTGGGGCCTCCTATTTTATGAGAGCTGAAGGAACTTAAAAACTATAAAGAAGGAACTAAAAAAAAAAATTGAGCGCTGGGACATTTCTACAGACACCACAAAACTGAAATGGTGAGTTATGAAAGAAGAACTTAGCAACTCAAAATTAAAATAGAAGTAAAGAGCAGTTAGTCATTTCAGACCAATCCAGTGTTATGGGATCAGCTCTCACAGAAGCACAGTCCAAAATAGCTCCTGAAAAATGCAGTTGCTTCTTTCCGCGTCTGCCTACATAAACTTCGACAAAGCCAGAAAAAGAAGTTGAGGTTCAGGGGCAGAAAGACAGAAAAAGCCAGAAAGAGAAGTTGAGGTTCAGGGGAAGAAGATGGAGAAAGGCAGAAAAAGAAGTTGGGGTTCAGGGGCAGAAGGCAAAGAAACCAAGTCTGAGCAAACACACCTTTGTATCGGCTGAGATGGTGCTGCAACAGCTTAAATTCTGACAACCTGGTCATGGGTGACATTTTCCTCACAGTTGCTGATTCCTGCCTCCGTGTTGTCCCGGCAGTGCCAGCAGCGGTGGGTTTCTGTAGCTGCACTTCATGGATCGTTTCTATTATAATGAGGTTTCTCCTGCGCCGTACGAGGCAACATTTCCTGTAGGATGAGCAAACCTGTGTCAGTGAGAGCAATACCGAGCGCTGAGCTAGGCCAACTCATTTAACCATTACTTTAAAAGTATTTTCCAAGGATGCGTTCTAAAACAGGGAAGCAGATATTAGAGATCATTGTATTTAATTTATTTGAAAAGCACAGAATCCTCAAACTTTCTATCAACTGTATTAACTCAGAGTCTTTACTTTTCATGCTGTTTGTGGTAAAATAGTAAATCCAAGAGCAATGCTCATGTGACCAGAAAATTTAGATTCCATTCCTTGTCGACAGAGACTTCAGAGACATGTAGAAAGAGCTTTTCAAGCGCAGGCCGCGCAGACTGAGCTGAAATCCACAGAGAAGGGTGGGACGATAGGCAGCGTTCCAGCTCTAGCAATTGGGTATTGTTACCAACTTAGTGGGTTTTAATTACTGTTGTTAGGTCCTGTTCAGGATGAATAGGCTGAAGTCAGCCTTTTCTCAATAACAGTTGTTGAAAAACTCCTGCAGGCTTTCAAGCACTCACAAGAATCAAAGAATCAAAGAAGAAATATAGACGCCCTTGCTCAATCTCTGCCTTGCTCACCTCTTTTGTGCACTTTATGAGAATATTTGATAAAAGCATGCAAAATTATTCAAAATCAGAACTTCTGAAGAGAAGTTGTATTGCCTTTTACCTCATCTGACAAATGAAAGTTGTTTTATATAAACTATATTTGGGACTAGATCACAGAAGTAAGAGTCTCAGATCAAAAAGACCAGTCTTACTCATAATTAGGTAAAGGCTTATAATTTTCTTTGTAGTAGATAAGAAAAAGCAGTAATTACATTCCGAAATTGCCTTTTCATTTGTTTGGGATTAAAATACCTTCTCCACAACCACTAAAGGGATTCTGAGAAGTGTTGAGCGATTCTGAAGATGCGTCTGTGGGCAGCAGGGAGGAGAAACGCTGCCCTGTTCTGCTTCCATATGAGGTAAGTGGCTCTGAACAGGGCGAGAAGGGTGCTGGAGCCTGTAGGAAATGCAGCCTTGGTGTCTGTGCCTGTAGGGGGAAAGGGCCAGGACTGCTTGGAATGTGCTGGAAAAGAAGATCCCACACCCTGCTCATGTCCCTCCCCTCTATCCCAGAGCAGTGGTGGTTACCTGTCGTGAATTCCATCGTGTAAGAACAGGCAAGGTGATACCATCTGACTCTCTACTGAGACACAACCATGAGTAGAAACGTAGTCAAGAGGAGTTTTGTGTGATATTGTCACGACTTTAAATTTTAAAACCCGTTAAGCAAATATTCTGGGCCTGTGTGAACAGAACGACGTTTGGGGAAATACCAAGGAACTGTAGTTTTCGTAAGACAGCGAACGAAACGTAATCGGGTCAAAATAGTCAGATCGTTTTCCGTTTGAAGACTCCCTCTTGTGGAAATCATTCTTACTGACTTGTTTTGACCTATTTTTTTCAGAGTAAAAGTCACTCCATATAAGGTATCGCAGAACTTGAAAAGGGTTATCTGTGCAGAAGTTGGAACCCTGACAACACTGACAGCGGTTGTACAACTGGCACAGATTGCCAGCAGACTTTATAGCTTTCCACTGAGTCTTTCTGGTTTATTATTCAGAGATTTATTATTTATTATATAGATGGGGAAAAAAACCCACAACAAACTGACAACCCACCTCATTGTTTTCCTTCTGTGCTTTTCTCCCTGTGTGTGAAGCTTCTGCCCAGATGAGGTGGAGTGGATGAAGAGGCAGATTCCTCCTCATCCTGCTTTGAGGCTGAGTCATAATTGGGGGGGGTGTGATTCATGGAAAGCAGGCGCAGCAGCAAGCAGAGGATTCCCTGCGTGCTGCTGTGCTAGGAGAATGGAATTAGTCACATCATTGTAACGGAGATGGAACAAGCCCCTTCTGAGGGAGATTTCCATAGGAATGGTGGTGTCAGTGCCGTGCTGCCTTATGGGGAGGAGACACAACAGAATTTGGTGCTTTCCGTAATGTGTGGGACTGAAATTAAATCCTGATTCTCCTCCAGTAGCCTGTTCAGAGAAGAGAATACATTATTTGATTCAATGTCTTGTACGTATTTGGGCAGGGAGAACCTTTACCTCTTCTGAATCGCACCCAAGCCCTGTCCAACACTCAATTCTGAATTAAGAAAAACTCCTCTTCTTGCTTTAGTTGAAGCTCTTCACTTTTGTGGCACTAAAGCTGCCCAAGTAAGCGTCAATCCTCCGCCAAACACAGGCTGGTGGTTGCCCTCCAGCAGCTCCTGCAGGAATTTTTGATAGGAACGGTTGGACTCGATGATCCGGTGGGTCTCTTCCAACCTGGTGATTCTATGATTCTATGATAATTCCACTTGACACGGAGCCGTGAACACCTTCAGCAGGACTGCAGACCCAAAAGCTTCCCAGAGACAATCCCACGGGAGCTTTGGTGAAACCCAGTGTTCAACTGAAAATCTGGAATGCCAGGAGCCTCTGTTTTGAATTTCTGAACTCATTACCTGTTTCCATAATTTCTGTGTTCACGTTGAGGACAATTTGCATGTCGAGCTGAGAGTCTGGGGAAGTTTGTTGAGCAGGAGACACACAAGATCCTCAGTGTTACTTTTCTTTTTTTTTCGTCTCCTGGATCACTGAGTTTGTTTGTTTGTTTTCATACACGATCTGTGAGATTTCTGCAGCATCTTGTGGTTTTAGGTCTCTCCTATTTCCTGCTGCGGGTTTTTAAAAAGCGTGTGTGAAAAATCAAAACGAAAACCAACAATCAGGTTAAAGCCCATCAGAGGACAGAGTAAAACACACGAGATGTAGCATTGATTTTGCTGGAAACTGGAGTCAGAAACAGTTCTGTGGTTCCTTAGCACTGTCGGACTCAGCTGGAGCACCACGTTCCTTCATCACCTCCAGGGATGGGGCAGCCACGGCTTCTCCACAACCAGGGAAACATTTTTCCCTAAGATCTCATCTCAATCGCTCCTTTCAGCTGAAAACCGTTCCCCCCCTCCTGTCTCTCCATTGCCCAATCAAGAGCCTTTCCCTGGCTCTCCTGGAGCCCCTTTCAGCACTGGAAGCTGCTCTAAGGCCTCCCTGGACCCTTCTCTCTTCTAGGCTGAACAGCCCCAACTCTCCCAAATTTGCTTCATGCACGTTCCTGCTCCCAGAGGCCATCCAGGCACAGGAAGGGGAGGAGAGCACTGTCTGCCCCACACACACTCCCTCAGGGCGCTCTGGAGCTGGGCTGTGAGGGCCGAGGGGCACAAGCCCCGCCTCGGGGCCGAGGCCGCCCCGCCCCGCCTCAGACTCCCTGTGGCGCCAACGCGGCGGCGCGCGCCCCTTCCCCGCCCCTCGTCGCGCGCCCCTTCCCGCCCCTCGGCGTGCACCGCCCCCTCGCAGACCACGCCCCCTCACTGTCCCACCAGGCCCCGCCCCTTCCCGCCCATCTCGGCCCCCGCCCCCGGCGCCGGCGGAGGGGGGCGTGGCCTCTGCGCGGCGCGGGGCGCGGCGATTGGCTGCGGGCGCGGGCTCTCGCGCCCACCTTTGTGCAGCCGCGGCGCCCGTCGAGAGCGGGCGGGGAGACCCCGTGCGAGGGGCGCCGCCATCTTGGGTGCGGGGGGTGATGGGGCCGCAGCGGAGCCGCGCCTGAGGGAGCCCCCGCGCAGGCGGACACCGGCCCGGCCGCTGCCCCAGCCCCGAGCCTCAGCGCTGACCCGCCGCCGCCGCGCTCCGCCGCCCGCACAGCCACGCTGCACGGCCCACAGCGCCCCGAGACCAGGTACGGCCTGAGGGGCGGCCCCGACCGCGCCCGGCCCCGAGCGGCGCAGGCCTCGGCCCCTGCTCCCCGTCCTTCCCCCTGCTCCCCGTCCTTCCCCTGCTCCCCCTCTGTCCCTCTTTCCCTTCCCTGTGTCCCCTCTTTTCTCCCCCCTTTCCCTCAGCTCCCTCTCTGTACCCCCTCTTTCACCCTGTCCCTCCTTTTTTCCTTTGTCCCCTCTCTTTTCCCCCGTCCTCCCTCTGTGTCCCCCACTCTCTCCCCCTCGTCCCCTCTCGGCAGGGCCGGGTTCTGCAGCCCTGGCACAAGGGAGGGGGCTGCCGGGTCAAACTCTGCGTGTGGGCCCTGTCACCTGCGCTTTGGGCCCCTGTTGACCCGTGAACTTCGGCAGGACAATCACTTCCCTGAGGTCAACGCCGCTTCTTATTCCAGAAAAGCCCCAGCAGCGTCGTGGAGGGGTTAGAAGACGCAGATGAGGTGCTCAGAGATAGTTTGGTAGTGCCAGGTAGGGTTGGGCTCAAGGGTAGAATCATAGACCCCGTCCAGGGAATGGTTTGGGTTGGAAGAGACCTTAAAACCCATCCAGTCCCACCCCCTGCCATGAGCAGGGACACCTCCCACTGGATCAGGGGCTCCAAGCCCCATCCAACCTGGCCTTGAACCCCTCCAGGGCTGGGGCAGCCACCACTGCTCTGGGCAACCTGGGACAGGGCCTCAAAGGTCCATTCCAACCAAATGGTTCTGGACCTGTGCACTGTATTCTCTCTGTGCTTTTAGGGCTGCACAGAGCAAAGAAGAGCTGTGCTGTCACCTGATTGTGTGGTGCCTGCTTGCAGTGCACTCGAGGGTTTTGTAACATCTGAGGAGATTTTTGTCTTGGATTAAAACTGTGTGGATTAGCCTTGCGGTGAAGCCAGAAATGGTGTGTGTCTGTGTTGGGGTCTCTGGCAGCGGCTCTGTGGCTCTGGAGGTTACTTAGAATCATAGAATCACCAGGTTGGGAGAGACCCACTGGATCATCGAGTCCAACCATTCCTACCAAACACTTGATGTGGACTTTGCTTTTTGGGCCTCTGAAGCAGAGTGGCTCTGCTGTTATTTGACATTTTTTCACAGAGGTAAAAGTGCCTTTTTGAGAACAAGGTTTCCTTATGTTGCCTGTGTGCTAAATCATTTCAGTCCCTAAGTTGGAAGTTTGACTTTTCCAGTAGCCAGGTGTCATCATATGGAATGCATCGGTTTGGGGATTGATTTCTGTCATGGTTTGGATTGAAGGTGTCTTGTGCTTGGGCATTAGGAAGGGGAAGAAAATCCCAGCCATGGCGGATTTAATAACTAAATATCACCTAGTTTGATGTAGATTAAACAGGAATTTGCCAGGTTCTTGTGGGGATTTGAAAATGTCATAAATCTGCCATAAACCCTTTTCCATTTAATGAATAATAATAATAAAAAGAAAGCTGTTGTGAAGGACGGTGGTTTGAAAACAAACTTGTTTTACTGGAGGAACTAGGATTTAAAATTTAAATAGATCTTGTAAAATGACTTGCTTACTCCTGTGCATCTACTGGAACCTGCTTGTGATTGTTCTCATTTCCCTGTACCTTCCTGCAACGACAGACAGACCTCGCCTAATGCTGTTCTCAGATGCGTTTGATTTATTTTTTCCAGGGCAATGGCTCCCGACAGTTGGATGTTGTGCTGATTTGTTAGACTGAGAGTTTGGTAGGACTCTCCTTGCTTCTTACTGTCCCTAAACTTCTCTAATACCTCTGGAACTTGGTTTTCCTGCTGTGAACGCAGCCGTGTGCTACAGGTTAGGCTTTGATAGGGAGAGGAAAGTAGGAGAAATGGGTGTGCGGGTGGATAAAGAACTGTGGCTGAGAGAAGGGTCATCAGAGAAAGCGGTGAGGGCAGGTATGCAGTATTTAATGTAGCTGTGGTGCTGGGGTGTGGTCTGTAATAAATGAGGTGTGTGCATAAAAATGCAGGAAGTTTAGGAAACAAAATGGAGGAACCTAATGGAGCAGGATGTGAAACCATTAAAGGGAAGGATAAACCAACGCAGCGTGTGTGTGACTGAAGAGCTGTTGAGGAAAATCAGGAAGGAGATGATGGTACGAACAAAATCAAAGTTCTTGTGTAGGAAGAGCAGCAAAGGCCTGTGAAGTCTTTAGAAACGCTTGTTAGACCTCAGGCTGAGGTAAGATGCTTCATATGGTTAAAGAATATCGCAAATGTGTTCTAGTCTGAGCCCCATAGTTATTCTTTTGGGGAAAGAGTAAGTGGATGTGGAAATAATAAGGAAATGCGAAGGGATCTCCAGCAGCAGGTCATAAGGAGCTTTACTGGCTTGCTATCTGATCAAAAATTTGCTGTCTTGTGCTAACTGGATGCTTTAATGAAATCCAAATGGGGGAAGCTGGAGAGGAGGACTCCAGAAGAGTTGAAGGATGAGTAAAGAACTGGCCAGCAACAAGTAATGACGTCAGATAGCTGTGAGAGTATTGGGCTGCTAGGGAGACTCCTGAGGGATCAGTCTCTGGGCTTTGTAAAGACAAGCATGCAAAAATAAACAAACAGGCCAGGGAGGTTGCAGGACTTAAAGAGGGCAAGATGTTTATATGTGTAGGAGGAACCAAGTGTCCTTGGTGTGGAATTCATAGAGCCACAATGAAATTCAGTTGTGATAGATCTCGTGGCTTGCTGTGGGCAGCAGGCTGACAGAAATTCACTGCCTGGTGTATTAATTGATAACAGAACTGATATTGCCTTCCAGGACGGTGCGATTTGACAGGCGACCACAATTGAAGCAATTACAGATGCTAAAGTCGGATATCAGTTGGACTGTGCTGTTTGATGTGCCTGACAAAAGTCTTAATCAGGGAATAGTGCAACTATGAATTGAAACAATCCTACCTCTCCCCATTTCTTCCCCTCCTTATTCATCTTGTCTCACTCTTAATTAACATTTATGTAAATATGCAAGGAAGAGAAGGAAAACTGCCCTGGGAAAGAGGATAACTACCTGTTCATGTTGTGTAGGGATTTAGAAGCTGTTCTAGGTGATAGTCATTATTGGTTGCTTACAGTTCCCCTTGTATGCAGCTGATGTTTCTTCCACATTTAAAAACTAACAGCTCCTTAAAAGTTGCTTAAGTTTGTGAGAGGAATGGTGTGATGGCCTTGCCTTCTAGAGAATGGAACTGGGCACCAACTGTGAGATCCTCTCCTGTTGCCTCTCCTTGAGGAATGACCGAAAGGACACCAGCATGGGCAAGCGAGATACAAATTTCCTCTTGCTTCACAGTAACTGAACAGCTGTCCTCTGGCTGCAGAGTGGTACATGTAATAACCAGGCAGGTCTGAATTTGAGATCAGTAGCTGTGTTCAGGAGTGTCACCGCGTTGTGGGTTGGCCCCGTGCAGTGTCTGACAAAACCTGTGCATACAGGTTCTCTCTTCTGCTAACACACCCGCTTCGTGCTGAGCACGCAGCTCTGGAATTTCTCCATGCAAATGGTCTCCAGCGTAGAGGTGAAGCTGACCGCGTCCTTGAGTTGGGCTGGAAGGGACTGCATGGGTCTTGCAAAAGCTGGTGTGGTTACGATATTTACAGTTATGTTATTCTGATAAAGAATGTTAGGGCAGCGTGCCTGGAACAACCGTATCTCAGTGTATACAGATGTGTGCTGGTACCTGAAATACAGCTGCAGAGAGGTGTCAGTGCCTGTGTCGTGCTTGTTGGTTAGAGGAGATACGGGGGTCATTAGTGTCTCATTAGGTCATCTTTAAATAAAAAGAAGCCTCGAAGGAAGAAGTTGATGGGTAAAAAATGGGTTATCGTTTCATTCTTTGTAAAACTTTTGGCCCTAACTGTGATACAGAAATTAGTTGTACAGGCCTTGAAAGCAGCAGAAGTCTGTGTATCGTGAAGCACGGTCCTCTGGCTGGTTGCCCTCCTGAAATAATGCCCTCAGCTCTGGGAAAGTGCTACCTCTGAGAAGGGAGCCAAAACTTACTGAGAGTTGGCAGGCTTTCCCGGAAGGAAGACGGCAGGTAGGCCAAGCTTCCAGACTGAACTGCTTTGCTCTCTGTTAACAGCGAGTTCGCGGTTGGTTGACTCGGTGTCACACTGGGCAATGTCAGCGGTGGCTGAAGGTGAGCTCCCTGTACCCGTGTGCAGCTTCTCCTGCAGGTCACGTCCCCTGGCTCTCCCAAGGGGAAGGCCCCAGCCCCTGTATTGGGATTGCCAAGATTCGTGTCTGGAACAGAAAGCTGTGAAGTCGAGGTGGAACTCCAGGCTCTGTAAATGGGTGGTGCTATCAGCACCTATCAACCCTTCGTATTTGCTGGACCCTGTTGCACACTGCTCTTCAGACTTCTTTCATCTGTAGTCAGTGCTGAAGCTGGAAGTTTCCTGAGGCTGAATTCTCACATTGGCTACTGTGTTGAATTTGTTGCATTCGTTTTTTCCCCTTCAGCAGGTTCCTTCTGGAATATCAGTTTTATTCCAAGATCTGAGTTCAGTTTGAATTCATGCTAAGCCTTATTGGAATTTGAAGTATTTCAGTTTGGTATTTGGTTGGGTCTTATCAAAGAAGTCACCTCTTTTCCAGAAGAGATTCCTGATCTTTAATGATAATTTGGAGTATTTCAGAATCCTTGTTCGGTAACGTGACTCTTGGTTGCTTTATCATTCAATTAACTCCAGTAATTGTGTTTAAACGTGATATCTGTGCTTCTGCAAGCTTTCAGTACGTGTATCTGTGTGAGATGCAAACTTCTCCAGCAGCTCTCTGGCACTTGAGAGAAGGCCTGGTCTCATCAAGTGAGTGAATTTCTCTTGATGTTGCCATTAATAATCGGTTTCTTCAGGCTGTGGAACAGACATGGTGCTGGTTCTGACTGCACTGTGAGGTGGTATTTTGCCTCTTTTAGGACCTAATAAGTGGGCGTGATTTTTCAGCAATGAGACCTGGCTTGAGGTTGGTCCTCCCTTCCCACCCATTTCTTAACAGATTTTGTTGCCAAGCGCAGAATTTGTTTTTCTAGCTCTCACTTTGAAATGGGAGCTGATTTTGATGTGTATGTTGCAAAGCAGTGACAGTTTCTTTTATATCAAAATGGCATAGTCAGTCCTCTTTACTTAAAAATTGTAATCAGTCTTAGCCAACAAAACCAGCCTGTCAAATAGCGACAAATATCTAGCAGTAAGGAAACTCATTTCCAGTTCAGTTTGATAGAACCTGCACAGAGTTCCTAGTTTGTTCATTCTTCATTTTAAAGTTTTCCTCACCTTCCAGTAGCGCTGCTTACAAGCTTGGATACCAAGAGGTGTTCCCTCGCTTGTTACGCACAGCAGTGCTGTGGAGTCAGGCGC
>WAAB01007585.1:413528-429555 GCA_013389865.1 Piaya cayana | reverse complement strand
TCATCAGCTGCTTCTCCTTGGTTTATCCTGCTCATAGTCTTATCCTGATCCACTGTGAAAATACAGATGGAGGAAAACTATCACTGTTTGGATACGCATTAAGATCAATGCCTTCTGAACCAAGATAAATTCTGTCTTCAGTCTAACACAAGCTTTTACTTAGAGTTCCATCTGTCTTCATGAAGTCAAACTAGTCTTGATGTTATGTGGTCTATTTTGTTCATGTTTTAAACAAAGAAAAGAATACTTTCTTATCCATTCATTTCCAGTTGACTGAGATCCTCCTCTGTAACCCTGCCAAAGGAATGAGCTCCTCAAAATCTTAAAATTGAATTGAGACCTTTAAATTTATTTTAGTTCTGTTTATTTCTTTGGAAACACACTTTTATACAAATGAAGCTATTGACATTTTGTTGCAAATAAGCATAATCTCTGTAGACATAGCCTGTAGGATCCTGAGCCTAGTAGATTCTGAGATGCCATTTTCAAGTAAATTCTTAATGATGATTTTGACCTTAGGGCTACTTATAAAGTACAGACTCCTGCCTGTCATGGAGGTACATGTTTTGGAGACATTAAGTGTGTGGCTACCTGTAAGATTTAAGAGAAAACAAGGCCAATACTGAAGATTCCCTTTCTGAGGGTACCTTTCTTCCCTTTTTAAATTCTGAGGATATATAAATCATGAAGCTGTACTGGAAGGGTTATCTGTTTTGCAGATGTTCCTTAGGGAACGATGGACATGACGGTGGCAGTAAACACTTTTCTAATGGACATCTAAGTAGAGGGTCAAAACATTTGTTGACTTCTCTGTATGATTGAACAACACTTTAAATAGTAAACAGGATTTTTTTGTGGATAATATTAATCTTTGGATGTAATTTGGAAGCACTCTGAGTGTCTCAATGACAAGGTTTAGAAATGTTAATAGACACTTCTTGGTGTCCTTGGTTCTTTATCAAATAGTTTTTACATAACATATGTGCATGTGTACATAGGTACAAATATATATGTTTGGGGTTTTTTTACCATGATTGCAGTTCTCGGTAAAGGAAATAATTTTATTCAATTCATACTGGAATCAATGAAAATCTAGTAACAGATTTTTCTCTGTATGTATATTCCCTTCTCAAGTATCCTGATCTGGTCTCAATTCCAGACACAGTGTTGTGTCTCCTGAGTGCTGTCCATCTCTAATTCTTATGTAATTGTATTATACCTGGTCATACCTAAATCCAGAGAATAGTGGGGTATTTTAATAAGGAAGTTTTAATATGAATAATGTAGATAATATTTCACCACAGAGTGATAAATTTGTGAGATACTTAGGTTAACATTCATCAGCCTCACTTTCTTTATTTTTATTCTTGTCCCTGGAAATTTTCTTGGTATGCATCTGTCTGTTTATTATTTTATTGGCAACTGCAAAAAAACATTCAGGTCAAGAAGATTCAAAATGATTCTGACAAATATATCATGCAGCTGTATGATAGCAGATATATGAACATCAATCTGTGAAAATAAGAATCACTTTTTAAAGTTCTTTTTTCTTAGACTTTTTGAAAGTACATTTCCAAGTACTGTACTGAAGAGTTTAATTAGATTAGATAATCTCACGATCAGTGAGAGTTATATCACATTCTTACAATGGCCTAGACTATGGGGTGGCATTTTAAATACACCAACTTGAACCTATACCTTGTTTCAAGTCACAAGTTCTAGAAAACTGAAGGAGTGTTTTGCATTTATTTTATCGTATGCAGGCTGTTATGTCAGACAAAGAGAAGACATGATTGAGACATACGCATAATTAATGATAGTAAACAAATTGGATAATGCTGTGCATCTTCTTTTAAAACTTAAGAGCAGGGAAAAAGTAAATAATACAGAGAGTACAACTGAAGGAGGAAAGAATATTTTTATAATTATTAACCTTTGGAACTCAGTCCAAAGATATGTACCTCCTGATTTCAGCAGGATTCAGAGCAGGGATAAGCCTCTATGATATATAATGATTAATTAAAAATATTAAGAGTGAGTAAACAAATGAGAATCTTGTGAAAACCAGTAAGGAAACCATGGTGAAAATAAGGCATAAACTCAAGAGCAAATGTGGACTTAGTGGTACATTATCCATTTCTTTGGCAAAGCTGTAAGGACCTATAATTATTTAAATGGGGAAAATTAGGAAACAATTTTATGAAGAGGCATGATTTGCATTAAAATTCTGCCTCAGAAATACTCATTGCTGAAAATAAACCTGAGGGAATGATTTTCCACTTATTATAAGACTGAACCTTGATCTTGCAGTATGCTGACGTTTGCTTTTTGGGCTGAGTTCTTTAATTGTTTTAGCTCAGCACCAGGCTGAATTGCAACCCTGGCCTTTAACTGCTAAAAAGATATAACTCTAGTAAACAGAACACCATAACCATGGCAACATACAGTTTTAGTTTTAACTTTTCAAAACACAAAAAGGCTTTTTTTTCTTTATATATTTATATTCCTGTAGCTCATAATAGCAGTGATGACCTCCTGACTGGGTATTTCCAAGCTATTAATGACAGGCTGAGTTATGCGACCTTGGCTTCACCTGCAGCCATTAACTTTTCTATCTAGTCATTAACTGCTGAGAAATGCCCTCCCTTTTGGTCATTATTTCTTATATATGCATTTCTTAAATAGACATTTTCTGTAACAATTACATGTCAGAGTAATTTCATATTTTTTTTATTAATAAGTACTATCTTATCTTTGTGTTCAAGCCACAGAGATCCTTTGACATCTAGCAGCTTGCATATCATTTAAGTTTCTAAGGAAGAGGTCATCATTTATGTACAGGCAAATGGGAGACAGAGGATTTAAAGCATCACATTTTACATGTGAGGAAAAAGCTTTGCATTGTTTGAGTTAAACCTAGGGAGCATATTCAGAAATGCTGAGGAATTCGTTTTTAGATCGGGCATTTAGATGTACAATGTATGCCACAATACCAGCTAGAAACCCCTTAGCGTTAATAGTAAAGGTGACCTCTAAGTTATCCCTTATGACTACCGGATCTTTAGACAAAATGGTTAGTAATTTCACTGGGATTAATTTGCCAGCATTTTGCAGACCCTTATCTTATTTTCTGGAACTCATAGAGGGATCAGAATCCACATGATATATTTCTCTTATCTGTCACTGCAGCAGTATAAGATAAAAGAAGATTCTTATTGAATGGATATATTTTTCATTGTCCTTCATACCATAGATTAAATAGGACTTTTATGATTTTTCTTTTCCTTACAGAGAAAGCCATACTTCTTGCATAAATAACTTCTGTGTAATTTGAGAACTCTTATGAAGAACTCAGTAATCAATGTTTTAGATGCTGTAATTAGAGGCCTTACCTGGATCAAAAAGTAGTTGTTGCTGGAGGGGGAAAAATGTTGTACAGTTATTTGCAAGGGACAGATTTAGTTGTCTGTATGAATGACAAATAATGTAATCATATATACCTGGAAATATCAGCAACAGAGGATTTGTTTAATTTGTTTGTTCCTGTAACTCAGACATACAGTTATACTTCTGTAAACAATGTTTGTTCAATGAAGTGCTTAGTCCTTTGCATAAGAAATTTCTCTGACAGTATCCTTGACTAAACAGGAAATACTTGTCCCGTGGAAAGAAAAATTGTTACCAGGAGATGAAATTTGTTGTTCTTTTCATTGTTATTTTATTTAGTTGTCTGGTTTATTAGAACATAACGTCCAAATTTTGCACAATAGAGGGGAAAAAAGCAGAGAAAGGTGAATGAGTGTAAAAGAAGGTAAACTAAAGTAGTAAACTCTGCAAATCTTGATAAATACAACTCCACAAGTAAGTGACATTATAGGTGAAACATTTCTCTTTTAAACTTTTTTCCATTAGTTTTTTGACAGGAGTACACTAGTTCAGCTTTAATGAGATTCTAGTGTAAAAACTTCAGGGCTAAATAAAAGAAACAAATCAAAAGGACCGGATGATTGCCATTTAATGTGAAAGAATGAAAGTGCAAACAATCATTGTATGACATCTAGCTGTGCTAGTCACTGGAGAATGACAGGTAGAACAATTCAAAGTTACTGATCTAAAGATGGAATAACAGCTCATATGTTTGAAGTGCTCAGAAGATGAAGAAATAAAACAGACTCTAAGATAAGACATGGTTAAGCCTTTTAAATTCCATGCCTTATTGTCAGTATCATTTGAACACTTTTGTACACATTTTTTTCCCTCAGAAACTATTTTATCGAAGGAATTACTTTTAAGAGCAGATTTTTATTATTATCCCTCAGGCTGAGTGGTATGCTTTGTTTTTCAACAAAGTGAGAAAAAATGTACACAACAAAAATTATATTACTAGTTTACTAAGCATCCATATTGAATATATTAAGAAGCATCTATTCTGAGGACATACTGTTAAGCTGTGCATTTTAAGCAAGTTCAGTAATTCACACGCTAATTTATTCTACAGGTAGCCTGACTTTTTAAATATGCAGCATAACAAATTTGTTATGAATTTCTATTTACATTTTTTTCTATTCTTTTCCTGATATTATTTTTAGACTCTAAGGAAAATCACCCATTCTTTCTTTCAGCAAGCCTTTTTATCAGTGAAATAACCTATTCTAGTTACTGCTGGAAACAATAATCTGTAATTGCTGCTTTCAGTCCTAATTTGGCCTGTCCCTAGTTTTTCATCTCAATCTAATCTAAACCTATTTGAGCAAATAAAATGATATTTACCTCATCCTCTGTTACAAGCTTTCAAGATTACAGGCTTCAGGAAAAATCAATACAAAATACCAGCTTAGCAGCAGGTTTGTGCTCAGAAAGAATGCTAACTTTTCTTTCCTGCATTTTCTGACTCTCTACTCCCCTGGAGTGAAAGCAACCCTTAGACTATAAGGAATGAAGAGAGAAAAAAGAAACACAAAAACCCCAGCCTTCAATGATGTGTTTGGTTCATGGTTAGTAGCCACTTTTGAGCTTACAAGACGAAGTGCAGTGCATGGTCAAGCTCCTAACCTTTAGCTTCTGCTTCCATACTACACATCTCACAGAGTTCACCAAAAGGAAGGATCTCGACCTCTTGGATGATTTTTCAGACTCAAATACCATCTTCATTTATTATTTATTTGCTTCAAGCAGTTGGGATTTGAGGTATCATCATACCTGACTGACTGATTTAAGGAAGTGGCCACCTCTCTGTGGGGGAATCTCATGAGAATAAAATCCTATTACTTTCCAAAAAGATTACTTCATTTCCTGCCTGAAATAAGGTTTTGATGAAAGCATTTGAATCTGGAGCTTGTAAACAACCAAGAATTCTCAACAGTGCTACATGCTTTTTTTTTGTCTTTTTTTTTTTTTTTTTAATGCTCAAAAGGATATCTGGTTGGCTTTATTTTGATACTGCTTTGTTCTGTTGCTGTTGGGCTTTTTGACCAAGAAACTGATTAATAAAAAAGGATGGATCTTTATAATAATTAAACTACTTCTATCAATCTTTTCAAACTTTGTCCTCTCTCTTTTATAACAAAACAGGAAAGTTGTTCTTTTTAAAATTTTTATTGAATTTCTTTTTTATAGCTCTCTGTATAGGTTTCCTCTTCCCACCTCCACCTTATGAATGGTCTCCAATTTGAAAAATTATTAGGAAGTATTTGGTCTCTCTTTAGACTCTGTGGGACCATAATTGTATAATAGTTATGTAGTGCTCGAAAACAGCTCTAAACTAAGTCAAACATTTAACTTGATCACCTCTCTTTGAAATATTTAATTCAGGACTCAAATTTTGTGAGATAATGAAAGAAATAGAAATAGGTATGTTCTTTTCTTTGGATGCCTATATAAGAGTAACACAGATGCACTGAAAGAAGTGGATCACCTAGGTTTTTATTTCCCCAAGAATAGTAGCAGTCGTATCAATGCATTTAGGTGAAACAAAAAAATCTTTAAATAGGAGATTAAGACCTAATTGTATTCTCCTAACTACGTGTGGTTACTACATTAGTGCCCAAGTCACTGTAAACATTGAAGTGATTAATGGTGGGAGAGAAACACCTTCAGAGTTCTTGAGTTTCAGGCAAACTGGACTGCCCGTTGGAGATGCTTAATTCTTTCCATTGAGTATAGAGTATGGCTAAGGTACTCTCAGTGGATTCATCCTAAACTTGATAATTTCACTGCCAGCATCTTCTAAGCTGTAAAACCCCTTTCCTGCAGATCTTCTATCACCCGTGTAGGTATTCTCTAGAAACACGAAGTGGCTGAACTGTCTGCTAGCTTCTAGTTCAACCCCAACAGAAACAACAAAGGCTTAAGAAGAGTGGTTACACCACATAATTGCTTGATCTTTTCCTGAGTGATGCTAGATGCTAGTCTTTGAAAAATGATAGAATATTACCTCACTCCTCTCATGTGTCCAAGATTTGCCAGTGTTTAAGATGAAGTCAAGTGTCTCCTGCATCTCTTTCTTTTTCCCTCTAGTTCCCTTTATTGTGGCAGTTATTTACACTGTAGTCTCAAATGATTGTGTCTCTCCTTTCCAAAGAGCAAAATGGGACATCTTACACCACCCAGAATTGAGGTTCCCCAGATTCTTTCACTTACATTCAGGTTATGTTTTAAGGATATATTTTTTTATGAAAACCAAAATCTGAGAAAAATTATTTAAATAAAGAAATATTTCATACCACTCTGAATTGGTTCAATTAACCTTTGTGAAGCTTGATCCCCATTTTTAGTGTTTTTTTAAAGTATTTTAACCAGTTTCAAGGGAATTTTACTATAAGTAAAAGACTTCAGAATTCTGAATTCCTGCAGTAGGAACAACCTATCTTTTTTTACTTTTTTAATTTTTTTTTTCCAGGTTGGAAAAGACCTCCAAGATCATCGAGTCCAACCATTCCTATCAACCACTAAACCATGTCCCAAGCACCTCATCCATCTTATCTATATACACAATTCTTCTGCCTGTTCTGCCTGTCGTGTCCTATTCAGCTCTGAACAACGGCTGGATCTTTAGCTTTATTTCATCCTTGTGTAATTTGTGGACTCCACGAGTTGTTTTGAAGAATCTCTAAGAATTTTAGGCCCAACTGTGGCTGTGCAATCACGGTTTATCATGGACTTTAGTAAACTCCAGTGGAAGGTTAGAGTATGACTGCCAAACCAAGTTCTCCACAGCGTCCAGCCATAGCTTGCGCACAGTAGTAGATTATATCAGAGCTAAGAACTGCAGTGATCTTTCACAACGTCTGGTTATAGCTGCTAACTATCACAATAAGTACATAGCAGATTTACCCTTAGAGAGGAAAAAGAACTGTAGAGCAAGGACATGGCTAGTTTCATCCAGTAAAACCTGAAAGAAACATCAATATTTATCAGAAACATCTTATGCTGTGGAATCCACATTAACAGACACAGGAACAAAGAAGGTTGTGATGTTCTCACAAGATAACAACCAGTAGAAGTCAGACCTCCACAGCTGCCAAAAAACCTTCGTCTTCCAGAAGGCGGTCAAAACTTAAAATTCTCCTGTAGATGTGGAGATTCAAAACATAACACCTTCAGACTTAAAAGAGCAAGTCTCAGCCACCTGTGACACTGAACTGATATTTAAGAACTTTTTGCTATCTCAAGGAGCAGAAACTCATCTAAATTTTCTAATATTGTCATGCTTTATATTTACGACTCTTAAAGACAATTGCATAGATTCATGTATTGTTTTATCTCCTTTAAATACTGTTAGGCTCCTCGTTTTTGTTTTATATGCCTGAAGTTTCGTTTCTAAAATAATAAAAAATAGATTTTTGTTTCTGATCCCACTTCTAGTAATTTGGAAGCAAAATTTCAAAGATAAGAACTTGGATCAAAGCCTTACTGCCTTAAGGAACTGAAGCTAATTGTTTCACTTCTCTGAGCCTTAAAAGCTACAGAATGCTATCATAGGCCATATGTTTACACCTGAATTTTGAAGCATTCCCTCCATTCTTCACTAGCAAAAATTCTTACTTGGTGGTTTAGCACAAGAATCTAAGCTTTGCTTTCTTGTTCATCCTGCACATTTGATTGTGAAATTGTACCCTATCAAGCACAGTGTGGGTTTCTGCCTGATACTAGTTAAGAAGAACAGATAACTTCTAATACTTGACCTCTGCATTCTGAAAGACTAAATTACACCAAAGGAAAAACTTTTGGATGATGTACAATTCAGGACTACTTTGCTCACATGAACAAATAATGATAGTCTAGAGGGACTACATAGTCTTTCCAAAGAAAAGCCATACACCTTCTTCTGACTTCACAAGGGAAGATGGCAGGATGCTTAATTTATTTGGATTATTAAACCAAATTTTTGTGCCTTTCCATATTCTTAAAAAATAAACTTTCTAAAGCACAACTAAGAGAAAACAAAAAGCTAAAAAATAAGTAAATTGATGGAGAATGGATAATCCTGAAGGAAAATCAGAAGTTTGGACTACTTTCCTTTTACTTTTCCATTGAGATTCTATGTTTTTCTGAAATTTGGAATAGTTTCCAACTACTGGATCACTTTTTTTCTCCCTGAGATTGTTACTTTTTTCATATTTTCTCCTGTTGTTTGGGATTCAATTTCAATTGGAAGAAGCAGACACTGAGGTCAGATTACAGTTTTAAAAGGTGTTCAGTCTCTGTATCAGGGAGAAACAGAAAAGGAACCCAATAACCTAAACAAACACAGAGAAAGTGAAGTATTGGTAAAATAAATCCCATCCATTCAGATGATGAGAAACTAATGGCATTAGGTAGAATATGCCTCTGCTTTAAAGACCATATATGTATCCTTAATTTGAGATTGTAGGTATCTTTAAGTTTAATCTTTCACTTTGTACATAGAGGAATTTGTATTGAAATGAAATTCAGCATGCTACGCAGCTGTAGATGTCTCATAGTAAACATCCTTTGTTTTTTTACATTCGTAGCTTTTATTTCTTGTGCTTGTCAATGGATTTTGCCAGACATATTTTGCTGTACTTTAGTGAATAAATTGTAATTTTTAAGAGCCCTTTTCCTAATTTACAAAAGTAATTTCTTTTAAAATTAACATATACAGCAGAACATTCTGAGTTTAAGAAAATTAATTGTACAATGTAATGACAGATCTTTCTAAAGCTAAGACAACATAATTTTAAATAGTCAGCTTAATGTTCTGAAATATAATTTTGCTTTTCTTGCAGCTGAAAAAAAATGAAGGTTTCTTTTATATCCCAAGATGATTTCAAAGAACTTTCAGTTAGAAAAGCTAGCTGCTATTGCATATGAATTTTCAAAGCTTGCCAAGGCTTTGGAAGGAATGATGAAAATTACTATTGCACGACCTTCAGGTTTTCTTTGTTTCATAAAAGGCTACGATAGCATTTTTGTCATTTTTCTTTCAGCTCAGGTCTTTCATCATAAATATCAAAGCATGCAATTATGCCTGCTCATATCCTACCATATTCTGCCTGTTTTCTATCCACAGTGATGGTGTTCTCTTTTAGGATACCTTTTTCTTTTGTTTTTCACAAATCTGAAAGAAGACCCATGTTTTGTTGAGTGCCATAAATTGTTCATGAAACACATGTTACATTGATTAAAAAGAAGGAGAGTTGATTAAAATGGCTTTTATTCTTTTGTTCTAAGCAAAATCCTAAAGTAATGTTTGAGTGTCAAACATAACAGGATCATAGGAGACTGATTTGGCCTACAGGTAGAATTTTTAAATAGTGTTCATTGTAAAAAATGGGACAATATTCTCTACTATTAAAAGCTCTACTTTTATGCTGAATTATTGTTGTTGTTGGTTTTAATTTTTCATGCATAACCTGTTGTTCTGTCCTTTTTTCTCTTTTCCTGTGGTCTCATCACACAGAATGTCCATAGCCACTGCTGTTTAAATTAAGCCATAGCAGAATACTGTATTTCAAAATTAAGTTACTTTTACATCTTAACTACTTCAAATGACCACTCATTTGCTTTTTTGCATGTTTTTACTGATCTATTTCAATTTACAAGGTATATCAGCATAGAACAGGTATTACATCAGACTGAATTATTAATTTGTATCTGAATTTTTTACAGACACTATTTTAAATGTTAATAATAACTTATACACTAAAAAATATTAGAATTCCACTAACTGACAGAAGGGAAAAAAATCATTCCTGAAAAACAGAACAGCAAACCTTTGTTAGTTCTTAGAGGAACACACCTCCCCATTGTTTATTTATTATGCTCAGATTTTTATCAAATTTACAATGACACAAGGAATACATTGTTTTCATCAATTTCAACTGTGCTGTCACATGAATATGAACTTACTGACTATGTCTTAAACTAAATGTCAAGGAATATATGTATTCCACATAGAATAAAATTGATTTCAAGTTTCTTTTAATAATGGTGCCGCAAAAAAACTCCAGTTTATTTTTAAAGTAAGTAGAACTTCCTCAGCACGTGTTAATAAAAATGTAGGTATCTAAATAGTAACAGTGTTTCTCACAGTACATGACATAAAAATATTTTTAACAATAATAATTTGAACTGTCAAAACCTTGCTATTTAATAACATTTGCTGATGTGAGATTGTGATAATATCAATAACATTGTTTTTAAAAAGCATCTTAATCAGTGTAATTAAAAGAATATTTTAAAACTTTTCAATTCTCTTTAAAAAATAACATGAGAGAGGAGCAAGCAAAAGGGAGAGACTTTCTGAGGGATTTTCTGCATGTACATTTTGAAAAGTCTCTCTTCAGCATATAAAAATGCCAAGCAAACCCCTCAGCATAGTGGCTATAAGTATTAATACTGCAAAAGAAAGGAGAATGACACTCACCATAAGAGAATTCATTAATTCTTAAGACTTCTAAAATATTAATAGGACTTTCAAACAATGTTGCTTGCTTATGCAGTGTCCATTCAGTTCACGGTGAAGTTGAGATGATAGGTGGAAATTCTCAGATTGCTATATATCCTTCTTCTTGTGCTAGCCTGTGCTAGCTTATTTTCCCACATGGGATGAGAAGTATGTTCAGACATTATTGCACATTAGAAAAACCAACATGCTAAAGTATCTCAGACCTATAAACAAAGCAGCATAAAACCTTTTTCATGTCTGTAACAACTCATGGAGGGTTTTGGTCTCTGCCTCTCTGAAATCCATGTGAAGAAACTTGGCTTCTACAACGTCTTTTTCTGCTAGTCAAAAACTGGATTTCAAATGTTAAAACTCAGTAAAAAAAAAAGACGTGCTATATTGAACAACACTTTAAAATACATTTGGTGTCCATACTTGGATCCCAAAATAGTTTAAACTCTAACCGTAAAGCAACTGATGCTAAATTTCCTTTTAATTGGAAGAAAATATTCTATCCATTTTAGCATTCCTTATGCTTACTATAAAATAACAAAGACACTGGTATTTATTGTAGATTATAAATCTCTCTCCCTTTAAGCTTATAATCTTCCATGCTGAAATAATATCTTCAACTGATAAGTTTGCCTTTGTTTCAAAAAACACAAAAATTAATTTTTAAATATGTAAAGTAATAAGAAGATGTTCTGAAGTATTCCCTTTTGTCAGAGGCAGGTATTATTAAAGACTAATACCGGTGTAATATTTACGAGCATGGCTGAAGAAGCCATAGCTTTGTTAATAAAAATGAGGTGTTCCTAGTCGTGCAAGTGTAAAGTGTGGATCTCAATTCAGAATCAGGTAGAATGCTTCAAAGCTAGGAGGTGGAGGCTTTACTTATAACTTTCAGTATAGAGAATAAATAAATAATAAGATTAAAAGGTGAGCCGAAATGTGGTACAGTGAGAAAATGAATCAAGCAATGGAAAGTAACACGCATAATAACAATTATGCATTAAAATGATCACTGGAACACTATGGGAGAAAAAGAATAAATTGTGCTGTGTAGTTGGCAAAAAATCAGAAAAACAAAAGACACTCTTCCTCCCAAATTACTGTGTAGAATTTATGGCAAGGAAAGGTATTGTTGAAGGGTATTCCGATGATTAAGAACTGGTCAGTTCACAAAAATAAATGCAAACAAGTTGTATTGCATTACTGAATTTATCATAGGAAATGATAAGAAAACAATATTGAATGCTTAGCAATAAAGATGCTCAAAGATATGACTAATGTGGTACTACTATTAATTACTATTTCTGATAATTAAATAATAATAGTCTGATTCACTTTAAAGAGTACAGTGCCTCAACAAGACAGATTTAAACATGTGTAATTCTTTAAATTATTTCTTTCTAGGATTATGAATTCTAAAAGCCCACAGAAAGAATAAATCAGAAGTGGTCATGTACAAGAATTGTTCAAAAACATTGGGTTGATTGAGCAGAAATGAATAAAATACAAATTGGTTCCAAATAACCAAAATAAGACTCAAAACAAAAACTCTACAATAAATTACAGAAAAGGATTTTTCATTGTGTTTTTTTTAATTTCTTTTAATAGTATAACTAGTCAAAATTAATCTGATAGTAAACACAGAGAAAATTAAATTTTTGCTCAGGACAGATATATTTTGACTGTGTTATCACAGAATTTTGAAGATCATAACTTATTTCATCAGAAAGCATAAAAGTCAGTACTTGTAAATGGCAAAATCTGCAAGATTATTTGAGCCAAGCTGGAAATCCTATCTTTTGAGTCCACTAGAAAGAATCTTCAGTTGTGTCAGATAAACATTTAAAATAGAATGAAAGTGTCAAGAAGATTTTTTAAAGAAAAAAACATACACAGAGAGAAGAAAAAACAAATAATATATTTAAAAATTAAGTATGAAAGAACTAGGAGTTACGCGTGAAAATTTGTGGGTCTTCTGGACTCCAAGGGACTTATGAAACAGACTGTGAATAATAAGGATGTAGTTATAAAACCATTCATTTCTTCCCAACAAAATTCACCTAGAGCATACAGTATCTTCAAGAGATCTGTCTTTGGTGTCAATCCTACTGTGGCACTATCTCAGATGCCTCAGTTTGTGGATAGCACTAAGCTGAATGGTATATTTGAAATGCTTGAGGGAAGGATGGTATTCAGAGGGACCTTGAGGGGCTTGAAAAGTGGTCTCAAGTGAACTTCATGAAGTTTAACAAAACCAAATGCAAAGTGCTGCACCTGGACAATCACAAGTATCAATACAGACTGGGTAATGAATGGATTGAGAGCAGCCCTGCAGAGAATGACTTTGGGATGATGGCAGAAGAAAGGCTGGACATGAGTCAACAAGGTGCACTTACAGCCCAGAAAACCGACTATAACCTGGGCTGCATCAAAAGAAGTGTGGCCAGAAGGGCAAGAGAGGTGATTTTCCCCCTTTACTCTACTCTTGTGAGACCCCACCCACCTGGAGCAGTGCATCCAGCTCTAGGTCTCAGAGGTCAAAAAAAGATGTTGGTCTATGAGAACAAGTCCAGAGAAAGACCACAAGAAAGACCAAGGTCCTGGAATGCCACTCTTATGAAGAAAGGCTGAGTTGAGGTTGTATAGGCTGCAGAAGAGAAGGCTTTGGACAGACCTTACTGTGGTCTTATTAAAAATAAATAAACCAGACCAATGACCAGAGTCTAACCGCTGGAAGAAGAAAACTAAGCCAGGAACTCTCCAGAGAAAAAAATAAAATTGTTTCACAAAACACAAGTCAGACCAAACTATCCTCAATCCTTGACAAACTGACTTTACTATCAACAGCATTGGCAACAAGGAGGAATGGGATAGGGGCAGTACAAGCTGTCACACAAGCCACAAAAAGAAGTATGTTCACTTCCAAGTGCAATAAAGTAGCACACAATAGTGTAGGAATGCAACATACATATAATCAAATACAAAATCAGTTAATTTCAAGTATCATGAACAAGTCTGAGAGAGAAGAAAACCAAAAGTGACAGTGCAAATGGATGTGGAGTTTAGGTATTATTAGATTTCTAATGAGGCTATTTACATTTCATAAAATTATGCATACAGAAACCTGAATACAGGGCACTAATTCAGATAACCAATAGAATGTTAATCAAGAGACCTTAAGACAAGAAAGTAAAAAAAATATTTGAATTATTATATGTGGTCATGTCCTGACCCAGGGATTCAGTTTAGGAAATATACCAGTAAGTATATAACTGGAATGATTTTCAGTACAGTAAGATGTTTCCAGGGGTCTGGAGACCCTTAAATCTGTGCACTACAAAACTCTTGTTAGGTCATGTACTTCAGTTTATTTATGTATGACATTTGAAAGGTATGCTGGGACATTACCAATGAACTGCCCAATCCAACATGGTAGCTTGGACTTTGAGGTCTCTCTGAAAAAAAAAAAATCTCTTTCAGGTTAAACACACATGCATGTAGATACATACGTACAACCTGGTAGCAGGGAGCAAAGAGAAATTATCTTAAGACTTGTAACAAAGAACAGGATGGCTAGTTAGAAGAAATTTGTATTCAGCAGAGGAAAGGAAGTTCTAGCCCCTCATATCTGACTTTACTTAAGCCTTAGCCAAAGTAAATCAGGCAACAAGATTCACTAGATTTTGCAGAGGTTAAACCTTGTATTTGTAAATCTAGTTAATTCTGGCATATGCATTTGTTTTTCCAGCAAAATTGGTGAGAGAGGAGGATGATGAGGTACACATTAGTAAGAGTCAGGTGTAAAGAAGTTAATTTTTGCTTGACTTTCACTTTCTAGTCAGTTAAGATTCTCTGGATCTTTCTGTATAGAAAACTACCACAAAACCTTCTTAAATGTATTTAACTTTTCTTAGGCTAATCCCTTAGCAACTCATTTGTAACTATCCATTCAATTAACATAGCACCTATTACCCTTGAAATTCTAGGGCTTACTACCTTAGACAAACTAAAGCTTTAGGAAGTGTTAATTAGGAGTTACGGGACTTAATTAAGCAGGAGGAGGAAGAATATTCTCAAACACTATATTGTGTCGTATTTCTATTCAGAATAACAGGTAATTCTGTTAGGAATAAGAGTTAAGATATTTTAAAATTTAAGAAAATATATTTATATATATATATATATCTCAAACAAGAAGTTGACTTATGTTGGCTTTTGGAAGTGGTATATGTCATGTACAAAGCCACCTCAGTTCCAGCATTATTACAAAAGGGATAACTGTATGACTTAGGCAGAAAAGAATTTATCCACGTAATTCAAGTAGTGTTTCATAAAGCAAACAAAACCAAAAAAAGTCTAGAAATGTCTGACTGGGATGTTAAGCATGCTGGAACCCCAGTCCCTGAAGGTCTTCAGTTTACATGTATTAGAAAAGGTTGTGAATGTTAAGGATTCTTCCTTCCACTACTAAGAATCCAAGGAAAAAGTTTGACCAAAGCTGTGTTTTGACAAGAACAAAAAATTTCAAAATATTATTTCAAGTCTCGTGAAAAGATCTTTTGAGGAAAAGTTGTAGCCAATTTTTAACCTGCATCAGTGAATAAAATATTATTGGACTTGGTCTTTTACTGACTTTATAAGCAATATGCTTTTAAACTACTTCCAACTGACTTTGGTTTGGTCCCCAGCTTTGGGAGGAAAATACCTGTCTAATTAATAAGTACAGATATATGAAGATATGTCAGGCAGATTTTTATCATTCAAGTAGTTTGATCAGAACAACATTTTGTGCATGCTTAGAAATATTATCTGTTATAATAAAGATCATAGAATCATAGAATAACCAGGTTGGAAGGGACACACCAGATCACTAAGTCCAACCATTCCTATCAATCACTAAATCATGCCCCTTAGCACCTCGTCCACCTATACCTGAAACATCTCCAGGGAAGGTGAATCAACCACCTCCCTGGGCAGCCCATTCCAGTGCCCAATGACCATTCCTGTGAAAAATTATTTCCTAATATCCAGCCTAAATCTCCCCTGGTGGAGCTTGAGGCCATGCCCTCTTGTCCTGTCCCCTGTCACTTGGGAGAAGAGGCCAGC
>WAAB01007585.1:366144-412621 GCA_013389865.1 Piaya cayana | reverse complement strand
CTCCTCTTCTTCTTAATGGAGGATGTTTTTATCTTTTTCTGAGGATGGTGTGGCCTAGGCAAAGATTCTAGGCTGTGGGAGCCATCATCGTCAGGATTGGATTCCACCTGCAGCACATGGTACTTGTTCACCAGGGGGATCTCAGGTTTTGCTGTGTGCTTGAGGGGAGCAGGCTTCCTTTGTCTGGCAGGAACTTGCTGCCATTCCCTGTCTCTTCTAACACCAACCTTGCAGTTTGCAGGTGGGTGGTATTTGGACATACCAGCTCAAGCAGGCTGCTGAGCTAGTGAGAGGGCACTACTCCGCTGGTCTGTCTCCCACTGTTCACCACTTTTCTGAATATGCTGTTCACAGTTTTATCCTCCAAATCAATTTTAGTTTTTAGAAATGAAAAATACTAACAAACACAGAAAAATGTGTTCTGATAAGTTAAATGGAAAATTCTACATGAAAATCAGTAAAACATCTGATAAACCACCTAAAACTAAATTCATAGTTATTAATTGTGTGATAGAGAAGTCTTTCACATTATGATCATGACTATGGGAGAGACAAGTCTTGTTTTGTCTTTATTGCAACTTCAAGGTTGGAGTTCATCCATGGGGAATATGCTGCTGTCATGTGGAAACACTCTGTGTGGTAAAATATTTAAGATCCAGCCTGTAGACACAGATGAAGCACACAAAGATTAAGTCTTCTTGTAAGGTTATCTTAAAGAAGGATTGGTGTCTCTTCACTCTGTCTCACTAGCTGTAAGAGATGGGCTTAATACTGTCTAGGCAATAGAGGAACTGTATTTTGAGTCATGCTGCTTCAGAACAGTAAGCAGATCCTACCTCTGAGTAACTTCCTTAAGCATGGGTCCAGATCCAATCTAGTTAATCATACAGAATCACACAGAATCACAGAATCACCGGGTTGGAAGAGACCCACTGGATCATCGAGTCCAACCACTCCCACAAAACACTAAACCATGTCCCTCAGGACCTCGTCCACCCATAACTTAAACACCTCCAGGGAAGGCGAATCAACCACCTCCCTGGGCAGCATATTCCAGTGCCTAATGACCCTTTCCGTAAAAAACTTCTTCCTAATCTCTAACCTAAACCTCCCCTGGCGGAGCTTGAGGCCATTCCCCCTTGTCCTGTCCCCTGACACCTGGGAGAAGAGGCCAGCTCCCTCCTCTCTACAACCTCCCTTCAGGTATTTGTAGAGAGCAATGAGGTCTCCCCTCAGCCTCCTCTTCTCCAGGCTAAACAGCCCCAGCTCTCTCAGCCGCTCCTCATAAGGCCTGTTCTCGAGCCCCTTCACCAGTTTCGTTGCTCTTCTCTGGACACTCTCCAGAGCGTCAACATCCTTCTTGTGCTGAGGGGCCCAGAACTGCACACAGTATTCAAGGAGCGGTCTCACCAGTGCCGAGTACAGAGGGAGAATAACCTCCCTGGACCTGCTGGTCACACCGTTTCTGATACAAGCCAGGATGCCATTGGCCTTCTTGGCCACCTGGGCACACTGCTGGCTCATGTTCAGCCGGCTGTCGACCAACACCCCCAGGTCCCTCTCCTCCTGGCAGCTCTCCAAACAGACCTCACCCAGTCTGTAGCTCTGCATAGGGTTGTTGTGCCCCAGGTGCAGGACTCGGCATTTGGCTGTGTTAAACCTCATGCCATTGGACTCTGCCCAGCGGTCCAGTCTGTCCAGATCCCTTTGCAGGGCCTTCCTACCCTCCAGCAGATCGACACTTCCACCCAGCTTAGTGTCATCTGCAAACTTACTAAGGGTGCACTCAATGCCTTCATCCAGGTCATTGATGAAGACATTGAACAGGGCTGGACCCAGCACTGAGCCCTGGGGGACCCCACTTGTGACTGGCCTCCAGCTGGATTTAACTCCATTTACCACCACTCTCTGGGCCCGGCCAGCCAACCAGTTCTCCACCCAGGAGAGTGTGTGTCTGTCCAGGCCGGAGGCTGACAGTTTCTGTAGCAGAATGCTGTGAGAAACTGTGTCAAAGGCTTTACTGAAGTCCAGGAAGACCACGTCCACGGCCTTTGCCTCATCCAGTAGACGAGTCACTGTGTCATAGAAGGCGATCAGGTTGGTTTGGCAGGACCTGCCTTTTGTAAACCCATGTTAGCTGGGCCTGATCACCCGGTTCTCTTCTACTTTCTAGTTTCTACTCCCTTGCTTAGCTAATTAAAGAAGGAATTGAGAGTCTTGTTCTCCGTTTTCCTAAATAAGGCAAATATGACAAAAGCAAGCAGACGAGAGTGAAGTTGACAGCCAAAGTGGTAAAGGCCAACTCTAGATTAACAAACAACCGAGAACCAAAGAATTGCAGAAAATGAATAGTTGTGAAGAATATTTCCTTCCCTATGTTGCTACAGATGAGGGTACTGCATGGAAACAGTGCAAGTACACCATAGCTACAGTCTCTCTGTTACATATTTTTCCCCTAAAATTTAGATCACAATATGTGATGCATAAGTTAAGCATGATTACAAACAACCCTTTAATGTATCCCTGTACATTGCTGATATTAAACAATTTCTTGTTACAATCAGAAGCAGAAGAAACTACTTAATGCTGGATACATATATAGTAAAATCAAAGAGTTGGTAGGAATAATACGATAATTTTAGGGTTTTATTTAACACATTTGTTACCTGTATTTCTTGGGGTTTCAAAGAGATTCAAGATTAAAAATTATGATAATTGCATTACACTGAACTCATGTGAACAGTGACTTTTATTTTAACTCTTGTTCTTTTGTCTCATAAATTGCAAAAGATGCAAACACCTTCTTATACCTAGCCTTGCAAGTGATACAGTATTGATTTGACACATATTGAGACCTAATAATCAAGTTCATGTTCTTATGATTGGCTGATGTCGCTTTGTCTCTGGCTACTTAAAGAATTCTAAGTTGACTGAGGTCATCTGTAGCCTACAGTTTATCTACATGACTAATAAAAATGCTAAGCAGACTGACAATCTGTTTTCCAGTCATATCAAACCTCCTAATCCAATTTGTAATTTTCAAGATGAGACTAATCTAAAAAAATAAAATATAATAAATGTGTTTACTAGAACGGGGTGATATACTGTCAGTGCACATCTAGCAGATGCGTTTAATATCTAAGCTCCCCCTTTAATGGCTATGATAATGAATATCACATTCTGGTAAAATTTTAACAGATCTTTATGGTCAGAACATTGTACTGGTAAACCTTAAAAACAAAACAAAACAAAACAACAACCTAAAAACAACAAAGAAACCACCAACCAAACATATGTATCTGGGCTCAGATATATGGAATATATAATTCCATAAAAATCTAGGTTTTACTTTCTCATAAGATATATTAAGCTGCAGATTCATATTTGAGGATGATATCTGGTTGAAAGTATACATTATAAAAATAATAGTAATATTTGATAATGCGTACAGTCAATTCCAAATACTTTCTTTTGCTGATGTGGTGAAATATATATTACGGTTGAACGTACTTAGAGTTATCAAGTATCGGAACTGTGGCTGTGGAATAGTGTATTTCAGCGCCACGGCAAACCCCTAAATTTACCTGTGGATCCGAGACTATCCTTCCTCAAACTAGTAGGTGTTAGTAAAGAAGCTGTTGTCCAAAAGTTCACACTGTCAGAAAGTATTATGTTTTCTTTCCAAGATGTACATCTAAAAAAATCAGAGGTCAACATAGAGTATGACCTTCCATTTTTCTTCACTAGTCAGACAATTTCCTAAATTTATCTCAGCTTGGTTTAAACTCATATATTGCAATACATTGGAGAGGTCATTCGAATATTGTCAGTCTTGTTCAGTTAGGTAAATAAAGACTTTACAGCATAAACCAGTCCATAAAATGTTACTGTGACTCTCTAATGCAGGCCCTCCAAATATGATAGACTCACTGGCAGATGTAGCCATTTACCAATTCACTGTTTGCCAATACATGCTAAATTTCATTTTGGTTTGCTTTTTAAAGATCATATTCCTCAAATAATGTAAATATGTTTAGCTTAGAGCATTAAATATTGATTCTGAATGTTTTTAATTAGATTATTAATCTAAAAAATCAAACATATTCATACATGACAATCCTACTTATTTAGCCTTTGTTTCTAGTCACAGAGATGTACAATACAAAAAACAGAACAAGGAGTTAAAATTTTAAAGCCCCAAATTTGTCTTGGTTTATAGTGACGTGTTGTTCAGACTAGGAAAAATATGGTGTTTTCCATCCAACCTAATCTCTTAATTTTCTTTCCCAAGAAAAACAGAGAGAAGGGGAGAGGCTGTAGGTTACTACATCTTATCTTAAAATAGGATGGAACAGAAGTCATCCAGACTAGGAGCTAGGGAGATGGTCCCACACCCCAGCCACACTCTACCACTAAAGACTGGCTAAAAATAAATAAGTATTTTGCTTAGCCAAACCATGACAAGAATGAAGTTATATTCCCCATTCTAGGAGAGAAATTCACAATATTCAGCAAGGCACTCAACCTCCATATACAGTGAATGGGAAGAGCTCCATACCTCTTGATAAAAATGTCAGATGTGCATGATGAAGGATGCAAAATGAGACAGTAGGAAAAGTGAATTAGTAGTAAACATTTTGGCATTTTTTTTCATTTCCTCTGTAATTCTTCAAGCAGCAAACCTCTATATAAGTGAAGATGTGAACTCTTTCACAGTGAATTTTGCATCTTTTGACAAAACAGTAAAATTTATTTGCTCAAATGTTTGTCTACTGTCATTTAGGGCACTAAAGTATCCTGTCTAGTCTCTACCTTCCCCTCATAATGGAATGGGTCTGCAATTTTTTTACTATATTTTTTGCATCGCATATGAGGGTCTCAGCTTATTTTCCAAAATGTATTGTCTTAGTTACTTTTCTGTGGATCCATTAGAAGTCATGTATAGATTTCCATGAGCTTCCAGGCATATGAAGAGAAACAAGTGCTTTTCAAAGCCCTTTTCATGATCTACTAGCAATCCTGAATGGCTGGGGAAGTTCCACTTGAATGGAGGGTAGCTGATGTTACAGCCATTTACAAGAAGGGCTAGAGGGAGGATCCGGGATGCTACAGGCTTCTCAGTCTGACCTCTGTGACAGGGAAAATCATGGAACAGGTCACCTTGAGTGTTATCACACAGCATATGCAAGACAACCAGGTGATCAGGCCCAGTCAGCATGGGTTTATGAAAGGCATGTTGTGACAAACTAAGCTGATCTCCTTCTTTGACAAGGCTTTACAAAGGGATCTGAACAGGCTAGAGACCAACAGGATGAGGTTTAACAAGGCCAAGTGCTGAGTCCTGCACTTGGTACACAACAATCCCGTGCAGTACTACAGGCTTGGGGAAGAGTGGCTTGGGGAAAGCTGCCTGGCAGAAAAGGATCTGGGGTTATTGGTCAACAGACAACTGAACATTAGCCAGCAGTGTGCCCAGGTGGCCAAGAAGGCCAACCACATCTTGACTTGTATCAGAAACAGCGTGGCCAGCAGGACCAGGGAAGCAATTCTGTCCCTGTGCTCAGCACTAGTGAGGCTGTGCCTCTAATACTGTGTTCAGTTTTGAACCCCTCACTAGAAGAAGGGCATTGAGGTCCTGGAGCAACTCCAGAGAAGGGCAACAAAGTTGGTGAAGGGACTGGAGAATAAGTCTTATGAGGAGCAGCTGAGGGAACTGGGGTTGTTTAGCCTAGAGAAAAGGAGGCTGAGGGTAGACTTTATCGTAGTCTACAACTACCTGAAAGGAGATTGTAGAAAGGTGGGTGCTGGTCTCTTTTCCCAAGTGATGGGTAATAGGATGACAGGAAATGGCCTCAAGTTGCACCAGGGGATGTTCAGATTGCACAACAGGAAAAATGTCTTCACTGAAAGGGTTATCAAGCACAGATTGCCCAAGGGAACTAGTTGAGTCACTATCCGCAGAGGTATTTAAAAGATGGGTAGATGAAGTGCTCAGGGATATGATTTAGTAGTGGGCAGGTACAGTTGGACTTGATGATCTCAGAGGTCTTTTCCAGCCTAAGGGTTCCATGGTTCTATGATTCTGCTTACAGGTAAACTTTGGTGAAATTTTTTGACATTTTGATACTGTCATTATTTCTTTTAAAAATAGACAAATTTTTTTTCCTTTTTTCACTGAAAATGAACTTGATTAGGGTATTGATTACTTTCAGCTTTGGTGACTTTTGATTGTACTCACCAAATATAAAACTATATTTTAGAAGTGCATTACTGAAATTAACAAAATTGACTTCCCTTCTCAGTGATAGGGATTTTAATACAGGTAGATTTCTCCATCAAACTTCTTCCTTACAGAACAAAATTACTGAAATCTCCTTATGTAACCCATAAATCTGATTTTTCTTAATCATTTTTGTATAGTGTAGTATAAGTGGTCTTTGTCAGGCCTTCCAATTTTAGGAAATGTTGAAGCAATGACCACTTTTCTGTACTTAAAATAGTGCACACATAATCCTCTAAACTAGGAAAGATTTTCAAGTGATTATTTTTCAAGCGAGACAAGTTAATGTGCAATAAAAAATCTGAACTGCAACTTAAAGAATAATGTAAAAATACTATGAAAAGTTACTTGGAAGTCTCTTAGTTATAGCTAAAGTCTGCCTACTCCCTACAGTGCAGTATACAATAATTCTGCTTTCCTTTCTTTCCAGTTTGGCCAAGTAGAAATTTATCTGACTGTGATTTCAGCCAAAGAGAAAGATAAAGGAATTGCCTTTACACTTTATGTCATAAAGTCATAGGGGAAAAAAGATAATAATAATGGTAGCTGTTAGGAGAATTTGTATTCTTTCCCATTCAGGGAAGCTGGTCAGAAATGGTGAAACACTTCCGGAAAATAGAGTGAACTCATTCTTAGCTGTGCCAAAGTAAGGATCAATGTGAAGAATTTCACCACACTGAGTGATGCCTGATGTTGCAATCAACATGCAGAAAACCATTTCTGAGCTTATTTTCTGTGTTTTCAGATAATTTTAGCTGGTTATCAGTAGGTAAGAGAATAAAAATATCTTGGCTTTTTCTCATCCTATCCCTCTAACTGGCAGAATTTCAACCCATGTCTTTAGATGTGTGACTTTTATTTCTTCCTGACTGTGCCAAGAATATTTTTTGGCATTTGATATTTTAACAGTAACATTGCCAGTGACCAGGCATTGGGCAGAATCTAAGTACTGGTACTGTATTTTGTAATTTTCACAGAAGCATTTGGTTTGATTGATTCTAGAATGTTGATTAGAGGAGGATAAGTCGCTTAACTCCAATTCATGACTGTTTAACAAGAAGAGCACACAGATTCGTTGTACAGGGCAAGGAATATGGCTTGGCTGAAATGGACTGTGATGTCTGCCAAGACTTAGTTTTCAGACCATGTTTATTGAATTTATTTGTCAATGATTTATTCTTGATTGTATTAAATCTATTTTACAATTATATAGATGATGTAATGTTACAACATTGTTCTAATTCATTTGCCATGGTAGGGAAGGACTCAGATAATTTATGGAGGAAGCTTTAAAAAGAAAGATTTTTGTAATGAAGAAGAAAATTGCTAGCTATTAATTTCAAAATAAACCCCAAACACTTCTTCAGTCCTTACTTGGGCAAGAAAAAGAAAGCCCTCCTCTGAAATGCATACTTAATTCATGACTTAAGCGTTGGGTCAACACAGTCTAGTTAGTCTTGAGCAATACTATGTTGAAATGCTCTTAATTATAAGCAGGTATCATTTCAAAAGGTAAGAACTCCACTGGAAAAATTGTATTTAAGCAACAGAAAAAAAAAGCCATGTGCTGTCAGACGAGAGGCTATCTAAATTTAGAAGAAAGAAAACTGAACTGTAATATCAATAAAAAGCTATATAGGTTGTTTTATATTAATAGTAGATACTATCCAATTTGCCTTTAGGCAAATTTTGAGATTTGTAGCTTGACAGAATATAAGAACACATCACTGCGTCTTTTATGTGAATAAGTCAACTTACTTCCTCTTCAATGAGTCTGGAACTATGCAAATATATTTTATATTTGGAGGAGCCTCTGGTTACATTAAAAAAATGCTGTTGTTTCTTTTAGATTTTAATTTAATATTCCAAACCTTGGAGGGAGAAATCATCATAGACTCATTTACCCTGCAGTCAGTGTGACAATATGTGAGGGTATGTTTAATGCCTTAGTAGTAAGCATTTTGAACAGGCATCCAGAGGTGATAAGAACTGAAATAATCTTTGGCAAAATTCAAATGCAGAGTAATTGGATATTTAAAATCATTCACAAGGTGTAATTGAGAATAAATTATGTAATAATGTCATAGGAAAGATTTGATTTTATACTTTCTTCTGCTTAGAAGTACCACAGATGCTTGGATATGGGTAGGGCAAGGTTTTTGCTGTGAAAGTCATTTGAGATGTAATACATAACATTGTATATTACTGAGGTTTTATTACCTCTTATTCTGATATCTTCATGAACAAAAAATAAAGGTATTTATATAACTCTTTAAAGCAGGTGGTAGTTTAAACCATTTCATATCAGCATCTTCTGTCATATTTTAATATAGACATTTTAAAAATAAAAAAGTTTTCATATGCAGTGAATAGATCATATGTGAGGGTATATGATACAAGAACTCCCTTCTTCAAGGAAGAAATATTTAGATGCCTGTCCTGCTTCTTCATTTCATGTTTCAGTTTTTGGTTTGTGGAATGTTTACATTTTTTTACCTGTGGAAAGATCCCACAGGATAAACATCTATGCCATGAAAACCTGGTTATGCTTGGCTTCATGTTTTAAAAACTCAACAGAATACCCTAAGTCTTGGATGCACATGTTACTGGCATCTAACCCCTGTTTAAGTACTCTAAATGTTTCAATATGTTAATACTAAAAAGGAAAAAAACTGTATTTTGAAAAATATTGAAGTCTTGAACATTCATCCAATTTATCAGTAAGTACATGGCCTCAAGCTCCACCAGGGGAGATTTAGGCTAGAGATTAGGAGGAAGTTTTTCACACAAAGGTTTATTGGGCATTGGAACAGGCTGCCCAGGGAGGTGGTTGATGCACCTTCCCTGGAGGTGTTTAAGGCACGGGTAGACGAGGTCCTGAGGGACACCGTTTAGTGTTCGATAGGAATGGTTGGACTTGATGATCCGGTGGGTCTCTTCCAACCTGGTTATTCTATGATTCTATTATTCTACATGCAGTCAATTGGTCAAACTGCAGCTTCAGTGAAAACAAACAAAAGTGTTTTAACTCCTAATTTCATGACAGACTTTGATACCTGTCATCAAGTAATATAATTATATCAAATGATAGTATATTTTTGTGTACACACAAAACTAAGAAATGTATACACTTTTTTGTAACACAAGACTATTGCAGTCAACATTTAACTCAAATGATCTCTCTCATGGATGTCTGTCAAGGTCACACTCTTGTTTGTTCTGCTTTCTGTCCTCTATCATTGTTTTGCTTTTACCTGTATTGTGTTCCTTCTCCTGCCATAACTATGCTAATGAAGTCAAGAAAATATGGAATCCTTTTGTTAGAATAGCTAATTCAATTCAAGGAGCTGCTATAATAGAATAATTCTACTACTGTACATTATAACAGCTTATTCCTATCTGGGGAGCATGTTGCCAGCATTGCTCTTTGCACGTCTATCCTGGATGCACAAGTAAACAATTCCTTTGTGTTAAAAATGGAAAAGCATTGGGTCTAGGCTGGTTTCAAAGTCAGTAGTCATTCTCAAGAGAAGAGTAAGTTCTTGAAGTATTGGTGCTGAGTAGTGAAGAGGGAAAATCCTGTCAGTATGGAGGATTGCTTTAACATAGAATAGAGATAAAAAGAATTAACTCCATGGATCTGACTAACCACATGGTTGTCAGGGGCTGACGCAGAGGTGGCCTTCATTGCCTTATGCCTGAGAGTTCAGTTGCCTTAGTCAAGCTCCAGATATGCAGACTGAACATGACTGAATTATTTCTTTTTTAGTTGCCAGCTGTATTGACAATTCCCAGGAAAACTCAAAATTAGGGATTCTGAGAAATGTAGGTTGAAAAAAAAACCTGTTCTTAAATAATTATATTTTCTGATTTGCAGATTTTATCTAAGACCTAAGGGCATTACGAAGTTTTCAATTTGTAAACAATAGCATCAAATACAAGTGTTCAAAATTTTTTTACAATAATACCTTCTGTGATATTTTGTCCTCCTGTATCATGGTGAAAAAGGAATCATCCATGAGTGTGTTACTTTTTAAAACTTTCCATCAAAGATGAAATTATTTAATTTAATTTCTTTGAACACTTGTTGACAATCCTATGTTTACCAGCTACTTCAAAACCTGAAAGGATCAGGTTTTTAAGTGATAATGAAAATAAAGATACAGAGTACTTAATCATTCCATGATTTGAAAACTATCCCTACTGAAGGCAGATAGGAACAAAAAAAGTCCATCTTAAATTGCACATGAATTATTTGTTTTTCCTTATGAATTCACATGTCAAAACTTTCTTGCACATATTGAATTTTGTTTACTGTCAGTTAAATTTTTGCGTGCATAGGAGACCAGATCATCAGAATTGTGAGGTTTTGAGAAGATTTTACCCCAAAAGAGGGATCTTTCAAAAACAAGCAAAGGTGAAAATGCTATAGGCAGGTCAGTTTCAGATCTGTCTCAATACTTCTCAGGCAACTAATTTTTCTGTTCAGTTCATACCTTAATTTATGTTTTGTGCAATGCATCGTTGGGATAACCTTAGGATTTGCATTCCATGACTTTGAATGTTTAAAATAGAAACCTTCATGTTGAATTGACAAATGGCTTGTATTAATATAAAATTAGATTTAGGAAAATCATTTAATCTATAAATGACATCTGATATTTACAGCTCTAGAGTCTGATGAAGACAGATGCACTACCTTACATGTTTATAATATTTTGTAAATTTGTAAATGCATATTTAAATTGATTGTATCCCTCTCCCATCCTTCAAGTGTCACTGGCCCTCTGAGGACTTAGTCCAAAGCTTACTTTCATTAATGGAAAGACTTACTGACTAAATGTATAGCCTAAAATTAAACACAGTCCAGGAGCATTCTGGAGCTCTGGAATACTACCCTCTCTACCGTCAGAATGTTGGTGTGTTCCTCAGCATGATTTCAAACTGTATTCGCTAGCCTTCAGCTAACTAACTAATTCCTGGATGTAGTTTGAGAGTTACTGTGAGCTAGAGAAAATCTCAGACACTTTGAGTGCAGCCACTACATCTGGAGGAGTTTTGTGCTATGGGGATGGGATGTCCTGTGCCAGTTGGCTTTGGTATCTCTTCCTGAGTGGAAGACAGTAAGGTCTAAACGAGCAGGGTAGTGGGGATTGGGACATCAACTATTCTGACAGCCTCATGCTGTATAGAATTCCTTGCATAGGACTGTATTCAAGTAGATCTGGGTAGAACTAGTCAGGAGTTGGACTTTTTTAATTTCTTGTTTTCATCTTAAAATAAGAAATTCTTCATAGGAATGCTCCTTCCAGACCAAATAAGTGTAGAATTCCTACTTAAGAAAGGACACAGTTCCACTAATCTATCCAAGAATAATAGCCGACTGGAAATGGGGTGAGTAAGGTCCTGGCTTAAAAGGATCAAAAGGCAGGGAATCAGTAGCCTCCAGCCTATAGCAGTGTTCTGTGAATTAGTGGTCTGGTATTTTCAGTGCAAGGCTGAGGAAAGGTGTCAGGATGGTAGTATATTCAGAGAGAGAGAGTCAAGTGGAATCAGACCTTTTAACTTTGAAGTGGCTCTTTTAAGTACCCAGAAGACTGGAATCAAATCATCAGTTTGGAAAAAATAGTATACTTAAAGACAAATATTTTTAAAATCCTCTGGAGTAATTAAATGTATTTGTATCATATTTTTTTTTCTGATTCAACTAATATCCTAAATGTTTTTAATTTTATTTATTCAAGAAATTGTCTTGAATTTTAAAGAACAACATTTTAAGCAACAAGAAAGTTATGGGTCATATGGATGATTTCTTTGTACATACTTGTGATTATGTACAAATACTTCAGAAAAGGAAAATGCATATTCTGTCATAAAGTTACATTTATTAGTTATTGCCACTGTACCAGTATTTGTTTCTTCTGTTGATGTTAAATATGTCTAGATGGAGAAGCAAAGTAGGATTCAAGAGGTTCTTTACAAGGGGTAATATGATTAACTTTCATATCAATATTTAATCTATTCAAGCTTAAGCAAAATTTTGGCTTTTAATGTCATTTTACAAGAATGCAGAACACAATTATTTATCATCTTTTCCTTCCTATGTATGTTAGTACAGGAACATATAAGGTCATTACAGTCTTAAACCTGTGTTGCTCCAAAACAAACTGTACTTCTGTTGCATATTTTCTCAAAAAAGTAGAGATGAATACATAGACTGCAAGTTCTGAAGGAAGCACACTTATGACTGAAAGCAGGTACCACCAAGGTACATATTTGTGTGCCTCTTATATTATGTTTGCTCTCACACAGCAACATGAATTTTCTATCAAAAAAAAGTCGTATGTTATGTTTAATGGGCATTTTTCAGAGTAAGAAATAATCTCAAGTCATGGGAGTCAATAGAGTCCCTGAGACATCCTTGCTAGAATGGGAAAGGACATATTCCTTCAGTTGTGCTCATAATTTCAGTGGCCATCATGCTTGTGCATGTATCTCCCAAGTGCCAAGAATAGTCTTCACTGCTCCATAAAGACAGTGCTGAGGAGAAAGTGTTCATTTCCAAACTGCAGAGCTGGAGAAGGTGCACAGTAGGGAAAGGAAGCATGTGTTTTATCTTGACTATAATGCTCTTACTCTGTGCAGTTCTCCTGTCTCTTTGTAACATTTATGGATAGTCTTGGTCCCTGAAATCTTGCCTTCGGACACAGACGCTTCTCAAGTCTTTTACAAGACAAAATAATTCAGAAGAATATTAATGTTAAGACTGGAAATACTCAGGGAACTTCTGCAGGGTTGGTCAATCTTTTTTCCAGTAGTTTAAAATTCCTATTGAGGAAATCTTCGGAAAATTTTCTCTAACTTGAGCAAAATCTAGGTTTTATCAGCCATAGAAAAGCAGAATAAATTATGACTGTGCAAATGAATAATCTCTGTACGACATATAACAATGCTATAGGCATTAAATTTTCTCTTTACTTCATTTTATTCCAGTATTTGTGTCACTGTTCAGTGGTTCTATTCAATTGCTGTTTTTTTCTTTTCATCTCAATTTTCTTAACATTTTATTTAAAAAAATATTTTCTTTTTTTCTTATCTCATCTTGTTCTACTGAGATTTCACAGCCAGTCCTGACTCGGTTTAAGTTTCACTCATACAGCTTTGAAACTGGCTGAAAATGGACACAAAATTCTCTGTTGCTGCCTAAATATCATTGTTAATTTCATACTCATTAAATAGATATTTTGTACAGAGACATATATATATATATATGGACACTTTGTGACATGATCTTTTGGATTCACTTTCCTGCTATGTCTGACCCTGCCAATACAATACCTGTTTCACAATGTCAATGAAGTTCTGTGGGCAGCACAATATCATTTTCATGCAGCATAGATGAGAATGTGGCCATCTCATTCAAATAATACCTCATAATGAGATGCTTTCCAAGGAAGCAAGGGAAAAATAAAACTGTGTCTTGAAGTTATTAGCCAGAGACCATTTTATGTATGATATACAGAAACTGTAAGGAAATGCAATGTATTTGAAGTACTTTCAGCATTGTTAACAGATTTCAAGTTCTGTATGTAATTTGGAAAAAAAATATGTATAGCAACTCAGAGGCAAAATGTTTCAAATCACTGCCAGTAAAAGGAATCTTGAAAAGGAAAAACAAGCAGTTTTCAAACATAATAAAAGACACCTGAAATCATATTTTAAATATCAGTAGCAATCAATTAATGATACCTGGAATAAATGTGCATAAAGGAAATTAATACAGAAATTAAATAAAATACAGATAATATACCCAAAATTGTGAAATTGTTTTAAGAAGTGCCTTTCTCATTACAACTGACTGTGATTTTCCAGATACAGGCATTGTAATATGACCCCATGTGCTGTTCTATGTGTACAATAAAGCAAGCAAAATTAATCCCTTCCCCTGATGACCTCTAGAAATGAAAACCCATTATAGTAATAATATTTGTACTTAGGCCTTGATGTTTTTGTGCTGAATCTGAATGCCTTGAAATGATTGTATACAGTGGCTGATGAGGACACATGTACAGATAATTACATAAATAATCCTCTTTATATAGGTGCAAGGTGACATTTTAGATCTGGTATGGAAACTAGTTGAAGCCTAATAAAACTTGTAATCATTTTCTTTACTGTTAAGGTCTGAATCTTATTATGCTGAAAGGTCTGTTAGGACTGTTTCCCTTTTTAACATGGACTGTATGTAACTGGATCTTGTGCACAATATTCCTGTTTGTAAAAGTTGAATTAAGCATTCAGATTTCTGCCTAAGTTACTGGTTTTGGTGTTTGCCAAAGTATATATGGTATCAAATACTATAATAAGTCTTTGTTACCGGTCTGCGGTTCAGCTAACAAACCCCACTTAAAGGGTAAAAAATCTTTTTAAAAACAACATTATTTAACTTGGAACAGGAATCAATACTCCATATGATATGGTAATGAAACAGAGACTTTGTAACATATTGACTGACACTGAGAAAGTGTGTGTGGTGAGAGGAGTGGGTGTATTTGCGTGCATGTTGAAGGGACCACAATAGTATTAATAGCCTGTAAAGGAGGTTTCTCACATTTGGTAAACACATGAGTACAACACAGAGCACAATAGGAGCTACAGTTCAGAAACAGTGATCTGTACATTACTCTGGAATGCCATGATATATGTGAGAGCTCTCTTTTGTCAGCATTTGTATTTCCACAGGATGTAGTAGCAAAGTATTAGCTTTGTGGCAAAGGAAGGCCAGAAAGACATCCACATATTGTTTTACCATTTTGTTTACTTTGAATATTTGCATATCTTTCTGATGTGGGCCACATATCCAAGCTGGTTCGGTTTGGCACAAACAGTCTTGTTTTCTATTTGTCTAAGTGATGATAAGTTCCATTGATCAGGGCTTAGTGGAAATTAGAACACCTTTCATGTTCCTCAGCTGGGGAGGCTGCTCCCAGTAGACTCTCACTCATGTTAATAGCCCACTGAAATGTTTCAGAATGGTTGATGTTGCTGCTTATTACTTCGCAGTGTCAATACCAGTAGGTCTAGTGATTTGGATCACTTTCTTTAAGTAAAAAAAATTATATAGTATTTGAAAATATTTTTTAAATGGGCACCTGGCTGAAAAATAACAGTAACTCATGTCTGTTAGATTGTCCATCAGCTTGGGAAAGATTTGAATTATTGCACATTTGGATTATTTTTTTTAAAGTGTATACCATGTGTTGCACTTTCAGTGTGTTGATTGTAAAGGATTACATATGTAGACTTCCACTAAAGAACAAAAAATACATTTATTAATTGCATTTTCAATATTTTTACCCAGATTGTTTCCCACACTGTTTTATTTGTTTGGTTCTTCAGGATCGTTCCTGATGCTTCCTCACCCCACCTACAACTTTGCATACGTGACCTACGGTCAATGGGTTGTGAAGCTTATTGAAGGCACACAGCTCCTTGGTCGGGCTGGGAAGATGTGACACTGCTTCTACCTGGGCATTCTTCTTTGGTGTCCCAGTGGAGCTGTACTGTGTTGAGAGTCTATTTTGAAATCCTGATACTATTCTATAAAAATAATGCAACTTTCCTTTCTAGCTTAAAATGTGTTTTATTCAAGAACAGCATCCCTCTTCCACAGCCTGTTAAATGAACACTTGTACCCAAATAACTTACTGATTATGCAAAATAACTCTGTTTTGGTACACATTCAGTGCAGAAAATTGCTCTGTTAGTTGGATTGCTTTTCCCGTCACAGTGAAGTATACATCTGCTTAAAGCTAAAAGTCCAAGGGCTTGATTTACTAAAAATTAGTGATCCATCAGATTGATGGGCAATCTGCACTCTTGGTGCCTTGAAATTTCTTGCATCAGTCACCAGATCATGATTTACTAATAGGGTTTCAGGGCTTGCAAAATAGCACAACTCTAACCACATATTAATATTTAATCTGGCATTTTAAGTGCACCTAACAAAAGACTCCAGAGCTGATGACAGGACCCTAAATTGTGAATTTCTTAAAAAGGAATTGAGTATTTCCATAGTGGTTCCATGTGGAAATTGGAAATAAAAAGAAATATATGAGGTAAGCCTTGTTCATGAACTTATAATCTTCTGACTATATTTTCTTGAAAAACAGTTTGTAGCTTGTTTTTTGTAGTGTAGCTTCATTAACATATGACAAAGTTTCTTTTGGCATTTTCACTGACCATAACTCATTTCTGCAAATTTCAAAACTCATTTCTGTATTGTGTGCAATTAAATAGTCTGTTCTTTAAATAATTAATCCACTTGGCAACACTGGAAAGGTGCTAAATGAGAATAAAAATAATGTATAAATCACAAAGGTCTCTTTATTACCATGAAATTTAGTAATTGAATATGCACAGATTTAGTAAATTGGGCCCTGTATGTTTTCTATAGCATTTTTAAGTATCTGAGATAGGCATGAAGATTAATTACGTGTTGATAGTGTTTCTACCATTTCATGGCTTAAATAGAACTACAGAGTGAGTTAATAAGCAACTTCTCCTCCTGCTGTCAGATGAATATTCTAATTTTACAAAATATATACAGTGCATGTCTAGAAAAGTGTTTATTTGTTTCTTCCATTTTCATATGCCATAATTTATGAAAGATGTTCCCAACATCACGTGTAATAACAGAATGTTTATTAGTGTGCAAATGAGGTTTATAAATGATGTTGCTTATCTATGGAACAAAACACAAAAGACAACTTATTAGCAAAAGACAAATTGCTCAGCAAGTTTCAATGAGCTGCTATGTTTGTCATGAAAAAAACCTTTTATTTGCACAGATCAATGCTTTTATAATCCATTTAAAATTATATACTTGCCACTAGGTGGCTATTTCTGATCAGATCATTTTACCATTTTAATTACATTTTTAATATCCTGGCTGCATAAACAAAGATAAATTACAAGCCTTGCACAATCTGGCTGCTAGCTCAGGCACAATCTGTAATAATATCAGCTTTTGTTTGTGCCTCCTCTAATTAGATTCTGAAATCTAGGCTTTATCAATCAATAATTTTAATTTCAGAATTGCCTTTTGATCTTACATTTCATGTTTGTTTGCAGGAAATGATCAGTAGGACAAAGCTGATAATCTATGCAGAAACAATCTCTCAGCAGTTACAAGCACATTCCTAGCCATCAACACAACCCGACAGACTAAGCTTGACACAGGTCTAATTAGCATGCAGATATGTGTCACCTCATTGGCAATTCAAATTGCTTTTTTATAATGTACCTCAAATTGTGCTACTCAAACATTGTATTTGATTTCCAAAGCCCCCTGGGCATCCCATAATGTCTCCCTTCATCCTGGATATGAAGCATTTATTGAACAATCCACTTCAACTCTGGCTATCTTTTCAAAAACACCCAAACACCATAATTGTGGGACCCACATTTCCTCCTTGTCAGACAGCAACATGTTCTTCTGTGGAATGCCAGGTGCCACGGCCGTAGGTTTAGCGATGATATGTTACCTTGTGAGCTCCTGCTCCCACAGTGTCTGCTCTATAGAGGGCTTCGTTCCTATGCCACTCATTTAAAAAGGGGGAGGATGTCTACAGAGCACACATTAATATGCGGCACATAACCACGTCTCTGAATGCCAGCCTTCCATTCTTCATTAAACAAAATGGCTGGATTGCAGTGATTGTTTTCCCCTCCACACACACACGCGCGCACGCGCACAGGCTCACATACCCCACGTACACAGGCACATACCCACACACCCCCCACTCGCAATCCAGCCTCCTCTCTTTTTCTCCCTCATGCACATGCACACACTTTCCCCCATGCACACACACACACACACACACACACACACACGACATTCCCTGCTCTAGCGTGCCGTTGTCAGCACAGTAAGTTACGTGTGAAAAGTTGTCTTCAGCATGCACGACACGCGAGGAGATTCCTGCCAACATCAGGGCCCTTTTTGCCATGCAGCAACAAGTGGCAGAATCAATGGTGTACAGTTATTCAGCAATGTAATTCATTTCACTGGCTTTGGCTCCTAGCCAGATCCGCCATCTGTCTCTTGCTCTCCCTCTCTCTCTCTCGCCTGAATTTGTCCTACATTTCGTAATGTTACGTGCTTGCCATCCTTATTCTATGTCAGAGGTATAGCACGAGCCTCACCCCCGTTCCAGCGTGGAGTTCTCTGAGTTCGGTGGCACTTTGGATATTACACTTCAGTGCCATGGGAAGAAAAGGGTAAGCAAAAAACCTGAGAGGTAGCTGCAAAGAGAATGGTGCTCTTGTATCCGAAAGCAAGAGCCTCCGCATTTTATTTAAAGCATTGATATGGATCTGTCTCACATGGGAACTTTTCCTGCTTCATTAGAGTATCTTCGTTTTCTTTATTGGATGCTGGCACTGTACGCCACTGCACAGCTCTGTGGAATGCCTGCTGTTGGATACTTGCAGATCCCTGCCACCAAGCAACCTTCTGCATTGGAAATCGGGTGACTACTCCAGGATCTTATGCATGCTTGCTGTTTGAAGCTGCAGAAAAGTGAATAATCAATTAAGTATTGATTTCTTGTAAGATTTGGTAAATTTCAAAGGCAAGACAAAGAGGATGGCTTAAGGAAAGCACTGCAGGGACTTGGCGTAAATTAGACAACTAACAGCAGTGCAGAATAAAATAACACCTCAACTGAATATTTCCTTGGAAGAATTAGCACTAGATATTGGAAGACGATGGTGGATTTAATCAAGACGGCAGGCATGCTTGAGTTTTAACTGGGAACCTGAAAGAGGAGCTAATTATAACCACCTTTTTATATGGAGCTAATTTGACTGAATGGATGCAAATGTGCTTTATTTATGGATGAAGAAGCAAGCCTTACAGCATTGACTTTGGGATCATCGCATATGCTAAGCTTTACAGCTTCTCTAAAAGTCAAGCCTACAGTACATTTCTATTTACTGAGAAGGTATTTATATATAAGCATAAGCTAGCTGTACAAGAGATTCATCAGAACAATGTACTCTGGCACTGTGGATCTAATTATAATTTTAAAGCATTTCATGTTTTCTCTAATTTGGTGCTTTTCAACCCTTGCTTGTGATGGGCTATAAATGGGACAATAAATGTATGATTTAAACTATTGTGATTTTCATTGTGTAGTTTATTAATCATACTGTGGTTTTCTTAACATGTTTCTGAATTATTCAGCAGTAATTTATAATGAAAGAAGCAGAACTGGTGGGGTGGTTTTAAATTCATTTATAATCTTCTTACAGATCTAAATATACAGGTTCTACCAGCCGATGAGCTCTATAATTACGAAAGAACGTTGAAATTTTCAGATAAATAGGGCACTGACTTTACGATTGGCACAATATTGTATAATCAGTAAAAGGAGAATTGTTATGTTTTTTTACTCTGTGCAGAATGGTCTTGGTTAGTTAACCCCTTCTCTGCTGATAATGGTAAGCAAATGTACCTTATGAGACAATAGGGGGAGAATGTAATGTATTAGTTTGATGTTTTGCTAGTCTGAAATCTTAACAATATTTTTTTTTCATTTATTTCCATTTCTGCTACTTTTCTTTTCCCTATTTGCTTCTCTCATTTTTGACATTTTTCTTTTCCCTTCTGTCTCACAATCTACATTCCCTGAGCAACCACAGAAACCAAGTTACATTAAGCTTCAACACAAAGACGATGTAAGAATAATGAATCCTCATTTGCATCGACATTTGTATTCAGATTTGCCAGGCTATAAACTTGGCAGATCAAGCGGAATATTAAGTAGAGGCTTCCATGGTAAATTGTGACTCTTGAAATTGCTGAGTGCTTTTTCCTATTTTTTGCGCGCGCGCGCGTGTGTATATCTGTATGTGTGCATGCATGTACGTGTGTTAGTATATGCATATCTGTAGTGACAAAGTCTCATGACTACTTGATTTCTGAGGAGTACGTTGTCCCTCTTACTCTTTCAGTCTATGATGTTAGTTTATGCAAAATTAAGCAAGAATACACCAGCAGTAAGCATGTTAGCTGAAGATATAGTGTGATATACAACTAAAGTATTAAGTCCCTTGTCTAGAGAGCATGTGAAAGAATTCTTTAAGCAAATAGATAAACATTACTGCAAAAACAAATAGACCTTCTGCATTAGCTGGTTTGATTTCACTGCAAGTACAGAGCAAAGCACAAACTGTGAAACAAGAGTGAACCTACCTGCTGCATAACATGATACACTGTTTTATTTGAGATGATGTTAATGTATGCATGTATGTTTCCATTAAAAACTTGGGCCTTGACATGTCTACTGTTGGGTGCTCTCCACTTTGGTTTTCTTGAACTGTCTCCAGCTTTACAACAGTATGTGTGATAGCAAAGTTATTCTTTCTCTTCTAGTGTTGAACACTGAACCTTTCCCTTTGCTAACATTTCCTGAAGAAAAGGTGACCCTATCTATACATTCCCTGAAGAATTTTCCCCTTGTGACTCTGGATAAGTTTTTTTCAGAATGACTAATTGCCAAAGTGGAAGATTTCTCTTTTTATTCTCCTCTTTAACTTCATGTTATTGAAAGCAGCTTACATATGAACTTCAGAAACTTTGTTATCCAGAATGTAGATTATGTTATTTCAGAACCAGTGAAAAAGTGCTCAGTCAACAAGTGCTAAAAATGCTCCAAGACCCAAATTTTCTACCTAAAGATTTTAAAGCATTTGTGTCAGAACTCAATAAATTTCTCTGGAGATAACCTGAGAGTGGCACTGCATTAGAAGATAAAGGAAATAGTCAAGCATGCAGAAAATTCTTCTAGTACTTTCTTTTTGTACATAGCCCTTCCCTACTGCATACATAAATATGCACCTAACAAAAAGAACACCAGTACAGTCTATACTGTGTGTTTTCATATTTGTTTATAATAGGCTTCTATGGTAAAGAGACACTATGATAGAAAAGAGTTCCCGGATTTAAAAACTTAATCTATGACTGCTCATTTAGTTTAATCCATTGAAAAGGAAGTTCAATGTCATGGCTAAACCTGTTGTAAAAAAGATTATACTGTATAATTATTGCCTATAATTTCAGCTGGGAAAGTCATATCAGCTTTGATTTCTGTAAAAATGCACAAAACCTTAATACTGTTTGGATTTTCTTTTGGTTTTATGCTTTAATAGGATAATTGATTATGCAGAGAATGGTCAGTCTTAATACAGTGTTCACTAAGGGTGGAAGTTGATACACTCCTCATGTAGAATGGTAACCTGTGGCATGCAAAAGCAGCTATGCTTTGTAATTTGTTTCCTATTTTTGAGAAGATTTAGAACTTGATTCTTTTAATGTGGGGAAAAACATAGAATATAATATTGCATACTTTTGAAAGAGTATTCTAAGCTGCATTTCCAAAATGATGCTTAGTGTAGAAGGGAAATGTAGAACATGTTTCCATGCTCTGCTTCCTTATGGGCATCATCTTGATGAATTATTAAACTCTGTTGCTCAGTGTAGTATACATACCTGCCATGAATTGTGTTGGAAATTTACCCCAAAACAGCTAACAGTCCTTTTCTGAGGAAGGAGAAACAAACCAATTTTTCATTGGCTTTCCAAAAAAACCCAAAAAAATCCAGTAGAAAACAAAACTTGACCTTTAAGTTACAAATCCATAGAGAATAACAGATTAGTACCTTCTAATGTTTTTGCTGGACATGTAGATTTACTGGACATGCATTTACAACAGTCTTTCACCAAATGAAATGAATTCCTGTTGTTTTTTTTTACCTATATGTAAGATTTCACAATTTCTTGTGGCCTATGACTATAAAACCCAAAGAAAGGACAGATGAATGAAAAGTACTTCAAGCTCTAACTATATTCATCATGTTCACTGACAAAAAGATAAAACACCTGTTATAAAGAAATGTGTAAAGCTAATATTTCCTAGATGATGCCCCAGTCTATTCTTTAGCCTTTTGTCTATACTGTGCTGTTGAGTAAAATACTGGGGTGCTACTCATAATAAAAATGTGCTGTGTGATGAGTACTCATTATCACTAAACAGAGAGTAGCAGTCAGCCTAGGCACAGCAAACAGTTGTTTTAGAAGGAAAACTCAAGGCCTATTACAACATTTCAGTCTAACTCATTGCGTTCCTACAAAATTTAAGATTCCAACAATACAACTCATTTCACATAGTTAGGGTCATATCTGCTGTTCCATAGCATTTAAATGGAAACTATCATATTCTATAATTATTCTGATCGAAGATCCTCTTATATAACCTACTGCTATGATGAGAATCACTCAAGATGGTGTTTCTGACTGGAAGTTTAGTTTTCTGTTTCTGTCCCTTGTGTGGACTTCATCTGGGTACCTAATTGTAAGCTTTCTGCATCTGCAGAGATTTAATTTCCTTCACAGTTTTTTACTGATTACTTTGCACATGTAACAGCAGTTAGAAGTTACACAATTTCACTGTCTCTGCTATATAGACATTAAACCATTTCCCCTTCGTATTTTACATTTCCTAGACACAAAGGAGACAGATATTTTTTTTAAAAGAAGAAGCAAATAGGTAGATATGCAAACCAGGGAGCAGAACAGATAACAGATTGAGACTGGAAAACGTTTTTTTGTATTGGCTTTTTATAAATGATGAGTTAAATCTTTCTTTCCAAGGTCAAACTTACATGTTCTCCTGCTCTGTGGTTCCTTCAGTGTTATTTTTTTTCAGACACTGTATCTGTAATCTCTATTGTGGACTCTGTAGTAATTTACAACTAATAATGGAAGGTTTTGTCCAATAGTTCCTAGTTTTGCTAAAGACTTTGCTGGGAAAGTGTAATCCACAGACATTTTATTTGCCCTGCTTTGGCAGTCCAAGAAAAAGTTTGTCTTTTCCTTAACAAAATAAATGTGTTTTCAATACCAAGAGCTTTCACATGGCAAAGCTTTTAATTTAATTGCCAGGATTGAGTTAGCTATTTTCAGTTTCAAGCAGTCCTTCGATTACTAAAAACAAAATTGTAATGACTATAAATATTGTTAGATAATGAAAAAAATGGGATATGCACAAAATCCCCTCAGACTAGAGATCTCTTTCTGTGGTTTGTTACTTATTGCATCTTGCATCAAATTACACTGCAATCCTGTAATTTCTGTTTGTATAGCATCTAGCATAATAAGGCTCCAGCTCTGATCAGTATCATAACATAAATAATAATAGAAATGCATTGTTTTAGACAATAGTCAAGCTTTCCAGGGTGGTTGTTTATTTGCATAATCAACACATTCTCATTTAGTTTAGTGGATACTGCTTTTGGCAAAATTCTGTGGTCATTAATAGTGCTTTGAATTTCATTTGTAATTTTGCTTAATGAGAACAGATTTTGATCCAAGGTCAGCTCTCTGAAAACCATACTGACCCATGCTTCATTATTGTCACATTGAGTCATACAGTGAGCAACACAGAAATCACTTCACTCTGCACTCAACTTGGCCACCTCTGGGGCTGATTTCAACACTTGGGTAACAAAACTCAGCAACTAAGACCAGAGGAAGATTGAGGAAAGGAGAATCTGATTTCTGAATTTTGTATTATTACAGTACAGAGGTGAGAGGCAGGGGTGCAGTTTCTGTGAAACAGAGAAGGGAATACTGGATACCGGTAAAATATGTAGAAGGAGATGGGAAATTAAACATTTTTACTGTTAATCTGGTGTCTGTAGTTAAGAGAAAGAAGAAGAAACAGAACACAAATTCCAGTCGTTGCAACTTGCACTGTATAACTATCAGTTTCTCCTAGATCCATAATTTATATTGGAACCTGCAATGAATCATTCCACATAGAAGTGGTCCTAGGTGGCAGAAGATAAATCTAAGGACACACCAGCTATTACTAATTTGGGGCTGTCTGCTTCTGCTCTCAGTAATGTAAGTGGGAGCTTTTCTGTGGACTACATTTGGGAACCTGTTGGGGCTTAGTCACAAAACACTGAAATTACTTGTGTTGTACTATGCCACAGTCATAGACAGTGAATAGGAGGTGGCATTTTAAATATCTGAAGTATTCTGAAAGGTGTTTGTGGACCCATATTCTGTTTAAAGCTAGCATTTTCCTATTAATAATTAACATAGTAGTTTATCAAAGTAGTTTAGAGATGCATCTGTTTTTTCCTTTCAGAAAAAAATAAGGTTTTTCATAATGAATTTTCTACATAACAAATAAAATTTTCTTTAAAAAACTTTTCACTTTTAAACCTTTGCACTCCTTATAAAGTATAAATAATATACTGTAAAAGAGTCTAAAAAGGCTCTACAAATTAAATCTGCTTTCTTCATTTTACATTTCTCAAATTCACGTTGGCTTTGATTGGGTTGACAAGTGCATTTATGTCCCAATAAGCCAGTAAATTCCCCCTCAGATGAACCAGTTCTTTCCTGTGGATGAACTGGTATCCTACTGATGTCTTTCAGAATCATCTTAACAATTAGCAGGTCACATATGATAAATATAGAGGGGTAGGGCATAGTGAAGCTTTTGATCAGAAATCTAAGCTTTGAAAATATTAACTTCAGTCAATGATGCATTTTAGATGGCATTTCTTATTTCTGTAAAAAAAAAAAAGAAATATCATTCATGCTGAATTTGTCTAATACAAAAGAATCCCAAACCACCCAAACTGATTTTAATGTCAGCTTTACAGTAAAAATGTATTCATGAAAAATTACAACAAAGATTTCTGTTACCCAGGCTGTTAATATGGTAGGAAATGCAATGCAAAGAAATATTGTAGAAAGAGTTCTTGTTCAGAGATGGCTTGAATAGTGCTACAACCATACAAAAAGGGAGGAGTTTCTTCTATTCAAAAGAAGAGAAAATATTATCTTTTCATCATCAAATCATTTAGAAAAGAAACCACAGGTGGGAATCCTGAAAGCTTACATGAGTCAGAAAGGTCAAAAACCAATTTCTGACTTGTTGAAGACACCCTCCTGTTCCTTTGAAGTGTGATTTTTTTTTTCCTAGTGGTATTCTTGGCCAGCCAGGCAGCTTATTAGACAGTCAGACTGCTGCATTTGACTCTTCTAAAGACTGTGTTGGTTCCTCATTTGCACCTCTATTTAGTTTAAGGCTTGATTTGTGAAGATCTATTTGGATTGCATTTGGTCATATCTCTATACATTTGGCATTATATTTGACATACAGAGCAAGAACATTTACTGTGGTGGTCCCTTACCCTATGATTTGCAACTTCTAAGCATGACTAACTCTGTAGATCTCTGAAACATGGTGGAATACCCTATATAAAAATTAGGAGGTTTTATGAAGGTGTTGATTTACTTACAGAAAAAAACCCGAAATAACATTTAAATACACAAAAAGACCTGCTTTAGGACATATGACAATAAACTGAAACATGGTCTTAATAATATGCTTGGTAAAACTGTTGATAATTTCTAAGTTGAATTACTATTTGTAAATAATTTGTTTAGTCTAATATCAGAAAACATTACTTTTTATGTGATGGAGGAAAGAAAGAAAAGAAGGGTTACTGACTGCTACAGTGTTGATATTTCAGTTAAATACCTTACCAGAAAAAAAGAAAACTAAAAAATAAAAATAAAAAAGGATAGAGGTAAGATCTCCTGGGAGTTTTTCCTATATTTTAATGATTTTTAGCAACATCTGTCTGTTACCTCTATAGGTATCTGATAGCATCTCACAGTAATCAGGGTTTGAGGAACATTCAGTGCCAGGCAAAGTCAATCCTGAAAAACATCATGTATTTTCCCACTAGAAACAATCCTCTTTTTATCTGGACCTGACTCATCACATTTTTTTCTCTAAGTGATCAGGCTTTTCTGAGATGCATTTGAAGCAGAAACATGCCATTCTTAAAAGGGTAAAAACACCTGACTACAGCTTCTGGATTCAATTTTCTTTACGTGAAACATTCAGAGATTTGTTCTTATTTTTAATTCTTGCTTCACTAAAAGTACCTCTTGAAGATAAAGCTTTTCACATTCTTATCTAAACATACTAGAAACAAGTTTAGTATAAGTTACTATGTTGCTACTTTCTTTGAAGTGAATGCACTATATACTACAAGGAAGCTGCTGTGGTATTGATTGTAAATGACCTACTGAAATTTGGAGGCACACAAAACTCACTTTCCCTCTAGGGAAAAAAAGAAGAAGAAAAGAAAACTCAAACCTACTAGGTTTCAACTGAAGGTTTGCAAATCATTGTGTGAAATACTAACCTTTCATCACATTCAACAGATCCTATTATGTGACAGTATGAATCTTCTAATCAAGCTGCTTAAAAGCCTCAGGCCATGGCTTGACAATACAGTAAATTTTGCTTCAGAGCTCTTGCTATAGGACGGGAAATGCCACAGTCACATGATGCAAAGCACTCATCTGGTATAAGATCATTTTTAACGTTTGTAACACTGACTCTATGCTGGATCAGGTATCATTTTTCCTCCTACAACTGACATAAAAAATGCTATAAGAGAAGAAAGCTGATATAAATGCCATATTGCATGTTCTGGCCAGTTCAGCAGTAATGCAATGGCATATGCACGTCTGAACAAAATCAAATTAGTACCCGATAGTATAAAAATCTAGTAGAAGTGGTGGTGAAATTGTAGCCTCAGAAAAAGTACTTTCCTCTGTGAGGACGTTGCTGATTTCCAAAATAGCTGAACTTGCTAAGACCAGTGCTAACATCATTGCAAATTCAAATACTGAAGACTCATCATAAAAATAAAGACATTCTTCTACACGTAGAAATAAGGACCTAGTGGAGCTTACTAAAAGTTCAGGTCCACAAGTTCTACTGCATAATACTCAGTACTATTAATATTAGTAAAAATATGCAGTGTGAGATCTTAAAAATCCAGTTGTTCTGTACTATATTGTGTGTAAAAGTGTACGCATTCTTTTTTTTGCTGTTTTTTTAAGTTGCTCCTAAATGTTGACCAGGAATCTGGAAGACTTGATGTCCTTCTACAGTATCTTCTCACTGCTTTTCACTGCCAAAGTTATCAGGATAATCATCAAGACTCCTACCAATAATTGTCCCTGACTGTGCTTAACAGTAAAACAAGATGGAAAAAAACATTTTCAAGAACAAATTGTTCATTTGTAAGCAAACTACTTGTGCTGAATTTGTTCAAAAACCTCTTGCTTTTGCCTCTCACTCACACCAGGGCTGTTCCAAAATATTCCAGTTTCAGCATACTAAATTCTTATTGTTCCTGGCACAGCTTGTAGAAGGGAAATATTCTGAGGAGATTTCAAAGCTATGTATGTACAGTGTAACGGTTACCTAAAGCCTAACTGCACTGGATCAGTTAGCATCCAGTATAATAATAATATGCTTGACACTGCTAACCCTACGGTACAGTTGTATCCTCTTTTGTAAATAAAGAAGGATTAACAGATGACCAAAAAGTTATTAGTAGTCCAAATAATAAGGCTACTTTTTATTTAGTTACATTTCTTTGGTGCAAATATCCAATAATTTTATACTTGGAAGTCAGAAGGATATGCTTCCAAATTTTAAAACAACAGTTGGCATAAATGACAATAAAAACACTTTTGAAGTAGAAAGTATTAACAAAAACTCGAAGATATTCAAAAGCAAATTAAATGCATGTTCATAAAGTTACAATTTTACAAATAAGTTAAGTAAAAGGATGTTAAAGATAACAAGCTGAGGAAGCAATAAAAGATAATTTAAATATATAGATTAAATAAGTACATTGAAACAGGTTTGTGAGATTCTCAGGAGAAAGTTGAGTTGTGTCTACTTTTCCTTTTAGTGATGATGGTGATGGTGGTAGGAGGAGAAGGAGTGCAAGTGATGAAGGCATTATTTTAATACTTAAACTAACTTGGATCATTTCCTGACATCTTAAAGCCTTAGGAAAAACAGTAGCTGTAAATACCTGTTTTCCTGACGCAATCAGTGACATCATAGTTCTTAACAATAGAGGCTTGAAAGAGCTGTAATTTTTTAAAAACTCTTCTCTAGGCAATGCTGGATTAGTTTACATGGAAAAGAGAACTCAAAGGTCTGCATTTCAAATTTCTGGTTTGTGTTGGTTTAATGTTGGGATTTCAATGCATCCAGGTATCACCAAATGTGGCAATATTTCTACCTTAAAGTCTCATCTTACCAATGTTTGAATGTCCTTAACCTTACACAAGTCAGCTGGAAGTCCATCTGTCTGACTGCTACAGAGACTCTCAGACAGCAGCTATGTCAGTATTCTTCCTGGCTACTATGAAAACACATCGAACAAAAGCTTTTCTTCCACTTGATGCATGTAAAGCTATGATGGATCATGGCCTTTCTGTTTTGGACAGTGCAGGCTGCCTACAAGTCTGACTCTTCTCTCCATCACCCACAGAAGAGCTGGAAATAATGTAATAGAAATCACTCTCTGTCTGAAGTTGCCAAACCTTTGTCTACTGACTGTTTCTGCTGAAAAGCCAAACAGGCTGGTATTTTTAAACTTTTCTGTGATCAGTTGATGTGCAGTTCCTACCTGCAGTAGTAAGCATCATGTCGTCTAACAGTAACGTCTATCAGATAATTCTGCGTAAGTACAGTTTTAATTACAAACTCAAAGTAATATCTTAAAAATACATATTACCATTGTCCTTACCCTGGCTGTCTGTAACTGATGCTACTTTTAACTCTTCCACTTTTATACACCAATGTAATAAAATTTTAGTTAAATTTTGCTTCAATTTGACTGCTTAACTAGGAGTGCATAAGTGTCTGCCTGTCTGTCTCTATGTATACAAATATCAAAACAGATTTTCATCATGGTAACATGAAATATACAAGTAAAGAGTTTGGAGGTTGGCTGCATACACAATCGTATGTCTCATATTGAAAGAGAATTACTTGACTGAATTTGTCTAATGGAGATTCTGGCAGCTTTTTGTTTGTATTTTATGCCAGTAACAGGCATCAAAATATGCACAAAGATTTTTTTATCCCTAAACTGCCAAATTAACACATTTCCTGTCAGTTCCTTCCAGTTCAGCGCTTTTTCATAGAATTATAAAGTAACCAACTATGTGAATAAGAAAAAAGTCTGACATATATTTGTATTGGGTTCTTTTCAATCACAAGTTCATGGAAATGTTTTGTTGGAAGCAACCTTAAGAGGTCATCTAATCTATCCTCCTGCTCTGTAAGGGATCAATTATACACAGAATGTTACTGAGAGATATTTATCCAACATTCTTAAAAAATAGCCATTGCAGGGCCTTCCTCAACCTCAAAGAGCAACCTGTTCCAATAATATTCTTTTAATAAGAAAATTTTCCATAATTGTTGGATTAAATGTTTTGCTGATGCAAATACATTGATTATTTCTTTCCTTAGCACCAGGGAATATAAAGAACAATTGATCTAGATGGAGAAAAGTGTTGTCCCTCAGGGGTCTGTAATGGGACCAGTGCTGTTTAATTTCTTCATCAATGACATAGACAGTGAGACTGAGTGCACCCTCAGCAAGTTTACAGATGACACCAAGCTGAGTGCTGCAGTTGCCACACTAGAAGGACAGAATGTCATCCGGAGGGACATGGAAAGGCTGGAGAAGTGGACCTGTGTGAATCTCATGAGGCTCAGCAAGGCCAAGTGCAAGCTCCTACACTTGGGTCAAGGCAATCTGTGGTTTCAGTACAGGATGAGGGATGACATAATTGAGAGCAGCCCTGCAGAGAAGGACTTGCAGGTGCCAGTTAATGAGAAGCTCAACATGAGCTGGCAATGTGTGCTTTCAGCCCAGAAGACCAACCATATATTGGTCTGCATCAAAAGAAACGTGGTCAGGAGGTTGATGGAGGGGGTTCTACCCTTCCATTCCTCTCTTGTGAGACCTCACCTTGAGTATTCTGTCCAGCTCTGGAATCCTTAACGTAAGAAGGATATGGAACTGCTGGAATGGGTCCAGAGGAGGACTGTGAAGGTGATTAGGGGGCTAGAGCATCTCCCATATGAGGACAGGCCGGGAGTGTTCGAGGTCTTCAGACTGGAGAAGATAAGGATCTGAGGAGATGTTTTAGCAACCTCCTAGTACCTGAATGGGGCCTACAAGAAGGCTGGGGAGGGACTGTTTATGATGGGGAGTTGCTATAAACTGGAGAGAGTCAGATTTAGACTAGACATAAGGAAGAATTTCATCACTATCTGGGTGGTGAGACACTGGCACAGCGATGTTATGGATGCCCCCTCCCTGAAGGTGTGCAAGGCTAGGTTGGATGGGGACTTGGGTAGCCTGATCTAGAGGAAGGTGTCCCTGCCCATGGCAGGGGGGGTTGGAACTAGATGATCTTTAAGGTCTCATCCAACCCAAACTATTCTATGATTCTATGATCACTCTTGTAACAATCATTTCTTTATTTGACCATTTTTATCATTACTGTTCTATCCCAGCTATTTGATTCCATTGACTACCTCAGTGGTTATATATATATGTGTGTGTGTGTATATATATATAAAAAACATGTCTTTTACTGGGATAGTGTTCAACTCTGTCATCTTTAACAAATATGGATTTTTGATAGTGAATATTATCACAATATATGCATGTATATATAAATATAATGCACAAAGGAAAGAAAGACACAATTTCTAAGTGAATAATTTTTAAAGCTATACATATACTTCACAATTCCAGAAACTATTAAGCATAGATAATATATACAAGGTCCAACACACAAGAAAAGAGACTAACCTTATAGCACAGGAACCAAGAGCGGGAGAGGAGTGACAAAGAGATTGTTATAGAACATGTTCTATCCTGTCACAGTAAGACAAGGCTCAACTCAATCATTTCACTCAGTACAAGGGGACACATGCTCAAATACAGAAGTTTTTCTCAACCTTGGCTGGAAAATTTTGGTGTGCAAAAGTGAACAGTGAGTTAACATCAAGTTTCTTATGAAACTGCATAAATCTGTAGGGGAAGATTTCATTTATTGACTGAGGCTTGCAGTGAAGGGATCCCAAAGCTCAAATTGGTGGTCAAAGGAATCTATTTTTGAGTGTAAAAGATGTGAAAGCAAGAATGGCAGAGATCCTCAACAGTCTTTCAGAAAATGATATGCAGAATTGCTTTGAACATTGGCAGCATCAGATGCACCTGTGTGTCGACTAAGAAGGATATTTTGAAGGTGATTGTAGTTGATTTGCTTAATTTGTGAAATAAAAAGAGTTACAGGCACAGTTTTATTTTTGTGTGCATTATAGACCTTGTATTTATATAGTTGATCTCTTTGACATTCCACTTGCTATCTAAATTTATGTTACTTCAGTGTGTGCAAAAATGGTGCAAAATTCTGAATAAACTAAGCATACACGTATCATAGATCCAGAAAGAGCTCCTGTGATTTTAAGTCAGTCATATTCTGCCTAGTGACCAGGATATGCAAATCAGTGTCAGCCTCTGGTTAATTATTTCATAGTTCAATATTGTCTTTGTGTGTAAGACATAAATACATACAAAGACACACACAGAGAAAAATCACAAGGCAGTTGTGCTTCTGGGCTTTTTTTTTTTAAAAAAAAAGAGAAATCCCTTAAAAATAAGTGCTATGGTTTAGTTCAGATTTCTAAGCAATGACCATTGGGCAGGTTTGCTTTTTCTCCCCCGAACAGTTCACCCAATCATCATCAAAATGAGTTGCAATTAAAAGGAACTGCAATATCAAAACAAACAAAAAAATACCTTTGAAACACCTGAAGTTCTGAAACTTTTGATGCAACACATTTTCTGCAGGCCTTCTTAAAAAGATTTCCAAAAGAGGGAATATATACTTCTAGTTCCAAATACAAATGTGGGAAAAGTTCAGAGGGGGAGCAAACATACTTATAATGTTCTCTAAAATGTTGTATGGATTCAAATTTGTAAAATTTTTGTAAACACTGCCTAATGAATCTATTACTCTGATGTAACAATACAGTCACAAGCAATTCTTTATTTTCTCTTTTTTTCTTAATGATGTGGCCTGAATTAACTAATATAACGTGTTATCTGTAGAAAATGAAAAGAATTTTGATAGATAAAAATGACTGCCTTGTTAAAACATCTTACTTCTCGTTTGATTTTCTCCTTTGAAACCATTTTAAATGTGATAAAGATGAAAAAGAAACTTAGAAAAGGGCAAGCCAGAGGCAGTATTTGATTACCTGAGGATCTGCCATATTCCTATACCAACATATTTGCTTAATGAAAAATTGAATAAATTACTATTTATTGATTTTTTCACTATTTATAAATTGATGGGATAATCTGTAATGAGATCGTGCCATTGTAATGAAATCATAAATGAAACCTTCCATTGGTTATTACGAAGGATACATCCACATTTTAATTTTAGTTCACTTTTTTATTTTCTGGATCATAGTACTACGGCAAATGTCTTTACTGTGAAAATGTTCTGCCTATTTCTACAGGTACATGCATGTTTCCTACTGTTTGTACTTTCCTTGATGTGAGGTGTTTAATAAAGGAATAATAGAAAAGCAGAATTTCCTTGTGTAGTAGAAGGCACATTGCAAAGGAAAATAGATGACATGAGGATTTGAGCATAGAGTGTCAATTGATGATGACAAAGCGCCATACAAATACTTTCTTTTTTAGATGATTGTTTTACAGGAAGGTATTTCTCCCTGGAGAGAGCCCCGTGTTGAATTCAGTACAGTGTGAACCGCAGTCCATGCCTGAGCTGTGGTGCCACCTGTGCTGTGGACTAGAGATCAGTGATTGTCTTCCAGATTAGACTCCTTCTAAGCATGGAGTACTCAGAAGTAAGGGTAATGGTGAAGGTATCAGGACTGAGATAACACTTAAATCTGTGTGGTTTGGATCCCATCATGATACTCTGTTGTATCAACTGATAGACAAAGATAAACTTAATTGGAAGAGGTTATCTTCAATCAGTTTTTGGAACAGAAGAAAAACTAAGCCAACTTGAGTATGCTTCTTGAAGAAAAGAACTGTAAAGCTGGTGGCACAGTTTGAAGGTTAGTTTACTGGCATGATTGAAAAATTATTTGGAGCTGTACTTCTTGCAAATTAGAAAGGAGTGTGTCTATTTCAATGTATTGGCTGGAAGGCTTTTTTAAAGTATCCAAAGCAGGTATGCGTAAACCCTTTTTAATGTCCATTTCTGACTACCAGAGAGCTTCCATGTTAATTTTATCAAGTTTTGTACAAGATTCCTAAGATTGAACAAATTGTAATGCGTAATCTGAGATACGATTATGTAAAATGTGACTGTGACTTGCTAGGTTTTATTCATAATTTAAACTGCAAGATTTCAAAGGAGTTAAAAAAATAATAATTCATCTCATTGTAAAACTAAGATCCAGTATTTAAGGGACTTAAAATGTTTTGATTGGGTGCTTTCTATGGTATTCTGAAATATTTATAGTACCCAGACACAAAAAAGAGTACATTTAGGATTGCACATCAATCTTCACCAACAAGTACTTTATTTTGTCTAAGTCACACCCTGAACATAATTATAACATAGCACTTGCAGTTAATTATACCCTATCTAGGAAACACCCTGGATTTTATTGCAAGGTTGAATATGCCAAAGGTTTGGGTGCTTCCTCTGCCAGCAGCCAATATCACAGTAGGGAAGTCCAGCTTCTAGCAAAACAGGATGAAACAAGATTTTTTAATAGACATAGTGAAAATATACATATATTAATGAGTCACTGGAATGAGTCACAAAAACCATGTTTTCACTTGAGAGGAAGCAACTTTAACCCATGTTACTGAGTCTTAGATGGGTCAGTCACTTTTTTTTTTTTTAACTAGTTTTATGACACTCTTTTCCTACTTCTCTATTACCTACCCTCTAGTAGAAGATCGGGGCATACTCAGGGTTCCTTTTCGGTCTGGAAAACTCACATCTGAGACATCAGAAATGCTTAGGGGACCATTTTCAGCTCAAAGAAAAATAGTTTCCTTCAGGAGGAGAAACAAAATAGTGTAACACAGAAAAAGAGCTGTTAAAAAAAAACCCCAACCAACCAAACAAAAAAATAGCATAACATTAGAAGGTATAGGTTTGTTAATCAGGAAAGGACATCTGATGCCTAGTTTTTGTAACTGCCACTTATGCTATTCACCAGTGTGGTGAAACAGGGAATGAGATGGCTAAAACTCTAATATGATCTGAAAATTTAGAACTGGTATTTCTGTTTGCCAAAAACACTTCTGAGCATTAGTGTGACCCTCTAAAAAAAGCACTGTACAGATCTGATTCTTGTCTTAATTTATGTGCTCTCACTCATACCTTTTCCAGTGTACTAGGCTGATAAAAAAGTAACTGCATCTATAAATATGATCAGCAAATGTAAGTATCACAACAGCAGAAATATATACCTTATGTAATTTGTATCATACAAAAAAATAACACGATTTGATTTAAAAAAAAAAAGAACGGAAATGTAAGTACCATGATTATATTCTTTACACCTAACTAGTCTTAGGTTGATTTCCCTCACCTTTTGTAAAGTGTATACAGTAATCCTTGCTGGAACTTGCTTAACATGTATTTGGTGAATACTAGCAACAGGAATTTTATTACTTTGGTGCATAAGTAATTGTTGCAGTGAAAATTCCTGATTTTTCAAAAATAAATGGTGCATAGAAGTACCTAAAAGCTCAGTTAATATGTCTGAACTTGTTCAAGAACATGGCCCAGCTCAGCCAATGGAACTAGTTCTTAATTCAGCAGAGACCTCTTAAAATCATTGCCTCACTGCACAGTAAATCTGTTCTTGTAGCAGGTTTTTCTTTTAGCAGGTAATCAATTAAGTTCAGGACAGGTGTCCTCGTGATATATATCTTTGCAGTGAAGTGTGTGTTCTTACAACATTTCAGTTATCTTTAAATTTAATCCTATATTATTCAAAGACTTGTATCTTAACTAATATTATGGTTTTCTGGAGTAAAATGATTATATTTTTGAGTATATCTATGGTGAAGACAGCATACTTGTATTTGCAAGCCTCTTTCTTTTCACACTCTCAATTCTATGTATTTTAATCAAGGAAGAATATACCTTCTTCTATTTGTAATTCTTACCCTCTGCTCTTCCATTAACTGGTATATGCACTTCAACTTATTGTGGATAAGTAAAGAAACACTTCATCATTTAGAATTCAGAATAAGTGGCAAATAGCACCTTTAAAATCTACAAGCACTACAATTGCTCATTTTCCATGTTAAAAGTATTTCATAGCCTAAATTTCAAAAAGGTCATAGGTGCATTTGGGTTTACAGAACACAAATGGACCAGTAATGTTTACCAGACTGATTTTTAACTTCTAAGACTTCCATTGCTTCAAAGAAATAGAAAAACGACAAGTTTTTTCATCATGTGTATTATAGAAGCCTAAATTCTTTGCAATTTAGTGTTCATAGAAACTAAATAACTGAAATATTAGATGATTCTAAAATGTAAGCCTTATCTCTAATGCAGGCATTTAAATGTTGTTATAAACAACCATCCTATTCTTAATTGAATTTTCAAAAAACTCCATTATTTAAAAATAATAAATGTACTAATGGAATTTGATAAGATTACTGTAACTGAACACTGCTATAAGCTCCAAATACTAGGGACACTGCATACACTGCAGATGAATTAGCTGTTCTTAAATTAAGGAATATTACAGTCAGTAATGGTATGACATTCTTTTTTATGGCCATGGCTTGGGTTATAATGTGACAGAAAAAAATGCAATGTTTCCAAAATGACAGTTTTTAGATTTGTGTTGCCTGAGGTAGTTCAGCTGAACAATAAACTATGATTTGATTGATGGAAAATTGAAGTGGTTCATCTAACTTGCCAGGCTGTCTTACCCAAGGCTTTGGTTTTGCATGTATGATGATGTATCACAGTTTTAGAGATAATGTTGTTTGTATTATACATGAGATTTTTTTACACATAAAAGTGAAGACTTCATTACCCAGTAAAGATCAAAATATGCTATGGATTAGCAAGGAATCAGATTTGTTTGAGAATGGATTTGTACATTAAAATGTGCTCTCTTTCTGAAACCAAATGATAAATAACGTGTAGGACCAGAGTGTCTTTATTTTTATGAGCAAATCAGCCATATCACTGGTTATAAAATTATTAACTTAAAGGAAAGGTGACATCTGCACCCAGGAGAAACAATCAGAGAGTGGTAGCTTTTTCCTCTGTCTGGAATTAATTCTGTGAAATAACAGACTGGTCAGAAGAAATCTTTTAGAAAAAGTAATAACATTTGTATAGATGTATTATGATATACTCAAGGAGAAGAAAAAGGAGATATATGAGAAAATAATAAAGATACTATTAAATATTGGTAATATTTATATGGAGTTTGGGGTTTTTTTTAATTACTGATGCAGTGTGTGCACAGGAACAGTTTCAGAAAAATTACTCTATGAATTCATTTTAGCATCTGTGAGGACAATTTCCAGTTGCTCAAACCGTTCAGTCACCAGTCATTTTTTCCCTCAGACATCTTGCATCAACAGGGGGTTTGTCTTCTGCTCTTCTGTCATCCAACTAGGAAGACCAGTCATCACTAAAAATCAGCTAAAAATGAGGCATGGCATCAAGTTTCAGCTGCTAAAGGAAGCAAGTTTTGAGGAAAGGATCATATAGCTGAGACTACTATTATAATGTCTTGGTTTGATTCCTTTTTTTCCCTTCATTATCATTCAAAAGAAAAGACCACCTGTTGAGCCAGTTTGAACAAGGGTCTTCCTTCCTCTTTCTCTTCCTCCCTAAGTACACGAAATCCTAATATTGGCTATCCAAGTGAAACTGTAACACTTGAACTTGAAGAAACAGGAATATTACATCTCTCTCTGCTATTTATTACCCTGGAAAACACTAAACAAAGCTGCGATCAAGCAAAACTGTGGTAATCCTGTCTTCTGGAAGATTTAATTGGCATACTACACTCTTTATTTTTCTTATAAAATGGTCTGAATTACAAATGTTCAAGAGTTGGGGCTTAATCAACAGATAGAGGTTATTACTATTACACAGAAATGCAGGAGAATTGTATTTGAGACTATCCTCAAAGAAACAGAAGATCTGTCCATAATGAGATTTCCAAAATCACTGTAGGGAATTCTCTACAGTGGAAGTGCTTTCTTTTTCAGTCATTACATTGCCGTAAGTCTTAAGACTCCTGGCATTTTACTCCTCCCTGTGTGTCATGCTTTTTATCAGGGTTCAAATCTAGAAATACCACTGTCTTTTCAAAATTACAGCTTCAAATTGAACCATTCATTCAAGGAGATTAATAGAGACAATGTATCAACACTAGGCTTTGTCTTTCTCTGTAAGAAAAACAAAACAATTGAAAAAATAAACAGACAAACCAGAACTAAGGTCAAAAGACAGCTTTTCTGTATTTTGCAAAATAAACCAAAGACTAAGGGACAAGGAGCTGCAAGATGAAACCTATTTTTATTTAAGGAACATAGAGAGAAATCTAATTATGGAAAGAAGGTAAAGATCAGCTAGAAACACAGGACCAGAAAAGGTATTTTGGGTCTTCTATTCAAACTCACAGACAGCACATCATAAAATCCCTCTCATAGACTTATTGAGTTCTACCTGAAAATCATTTAGGGTAATTTTTACTGTAAGTCTGTTTTGAAGGTCATCAAAGTCTTACTGCTTACTAGAGCGGTGAGTTAGAAATATTATTCCAGTTTATTTCCAGTTCCTCAGCTGAGAATAATCAATAATCAATAATCAGTAATCAATAATCAATAATAAATGTAATGTTTCATCTGACCCTGCTCTTCATTCAGCATAGTATTATTAATGATTATTGATTGAAAAAATATACAAAATAGGTATATCTATTTTGGGAAATCATCTGGAAAACAACTGAATAATTGTTGCTAGGAGGAGTATTAGTTGATGACGATCGGACCCATCATTCTTTTGGAGACATGAAAAGTCAAATTGTGAAATTGGTCCTGAGTATTTTCAACTCTGGAAAAATAAGGAAGTTCTGAATTGGTTGAATGGTCTAGTTGGAGCAGTGGGATGAAAATCAACCTGCTTTTAAGAAACTTCTGAAACTTTACATCTCCTGGCAAGCTCCATCTCACTCAGTTTGACTTTAAATATTTCTTTGTTATCATACATTTTTCCCCATTATTTACATGCCTTATACAGGATTTGAGGTGCTTATGTGTTTATTAATACCCCTTTTTTGGAAGGTCTCTCCTCTTTATCTGTGACATATTGCTGTTATATTTAACATTTTTTACTTGTAAAACCTTCAGACATGAAGTTCTTGAGCTCAGGATAACCATATTTAAGATTTTTAACCCAACTGACTTTGCTACTTAATTCCCATATCAAAAGAGGCACTTCTGAAATCCTAAACCTTACCTACTGTCCCACTTTTTCATATTTTCTCTTTAAATGAAATCAACTTTTTAATTAACTCCGTGTTAATTAATTACTTAACATTATTTCCTCCAAAAGTACTTCTGGGGGATACTTGATTAAGAAACATGTCAGCTAAACACATCTAGGAATACAGAAGTCTATCATTTATTAGTTGCATTTGTTCTCCAATGTATACCCTGAGAATTAAAATTTCTCAGTGTCATAGCTGTTGAGAGTAGTGGCTGTCTCCATTAATTTTACAGATAACTCTATCCATAGACACATCTATATCTGATTCCCTGGATGCAGAGAAGACTTCAGTCATTAACTACCCCAAAGCAATTTCACCAGCCTTCCCAAAAGTGACTTTGGCCATTCAGTATCTCTTTTAATACTTGTGTATTCTTTCTTTCTCTTCTTTTTCCTTTATATTTTATCATAGATACTATTTTTTTGGCCATTTTCCCCCTTTTTCTCTCTATTTCTGGATAAGCCCAGACCTGTATTTCATATGTTTTTTTTTTCTCCTGGGAAATGATCAGCCAAGTACCTTTTGTGCCCAAATGTCTGTTTCTTGTTCTCTGTCACTAGTTCAGGATTCTCTGTTTAGCTGTACAGGTTCCTGGCATTTCAGACTACTTTAAAAAACAGTAAAAAAAATCCATAAAATGAGCAAAAAAAAAAATTAAATGGTCCTGTGGTAGTAATTGAACTGTCATGGTACCTCGGTGTCTGACTAACATGCAGAAAAATTGAGACAGGAAGTTAGCAGTATCCAAAATTTTCAGATACACAAAACCAAGGCAGATGGATTAAGTGTTTATCCAAGGTTGTACTGGAAGTTCTTATAGAGGTATAAAAATTTTTACTGCAGTTCCTTGTATCTCCAGTCCCTTAATGGGACCTACCTGTCTTCCATCTGCCTGCAAAACACAGAATAGAAATACTACAGGACTGTTCAAATGGCAATAGGAAAATAAGACCCTCAATATGTAATGGCCTGTCAAACTTTCTGACAATTCACCCTTCACTTTTTCCTGCTAGTTATTGTCACAGCCATCTGTATGCTGATTTGTTTAAAACACAGTTTGTAGAATATGCAACCAACCATCTGATCCTTAATATATACATCTAAATTCTCTGAGCTCTTTGAACATTAGAGAAAAGCAACCATTTGTGACTTTTTAATTGGTGTCAGTTGGCTGTATCATCGTTACTACATGACATATGTTACAAGGACTGTTGCCGGTGAACGTAGGTGCATAGAATGTCACTTTACATTTTTTGCAAGTAGCCAGTATCTCATAAGTTTTGCATAGCACATCATTAGTAGCATCACATAGTGTGACAGTATATTGTACCTAAAAGTGAAATGCTGATTCCTAGCTGAAAATATATTATTTTTACGTTGGAAAGCATTTTCTTTATCATAATGTGGATTTCTGAACCAAAATGATTCTGCGGTCTGCCAAAACACTGCAAGCTGACAGATTCTACAGAGGAATCTTTCACATTTACTCATATTACCAACACATTGCAAACAGTTTCTCTCTCATTTGTTTTGGTCCAAGTTCCTCTTAATCCCATATGAGTGCCAGCAAGCTATTTAGAAGAGAATATGCAAACAGATTTTTGTTTTAATGATTTTTTCAGCTAACAAATTTCCATGCCTTCTTTCTAGATGATCAAAGAACATAAAAAGTTATGTTAGTTCCCAGTTCTATCTAAAATTTTATACATTTTTAAGAGGTACGGCTACATTTTGTAATATTTCCAATTCTCTTGGCCCTCAGACAGTGAGAATACATACTTTCCCACTCTTATTAATCTGAAGAATAAGAAAAGATACTCTAGTTTTAAGACCAAGTGAGTCTGTTTATCGTCAGGGAAGAATAAGACATGATGCGAAATTTTGGATTCACTGAAAACACTAGCAGTAACTTCTGCAGAGCTGGGATTACTCCCATTGTTTTGCAAGTAGAATTCTATCCTAAGTATGCAGGAGATTCCTGAATACATCTCAGACTCTAAATTCAACCAGCCTTTTATATATCATAGCTCATGTTCTGGTACTGGATGATTTTGAACTAACACACATGCTGTAACCATTAGTAAAATCTTTGTGAAATAGAGTAAATACTCAGATTGAAAATTCCACTAGCTCAACAGAAGGGATAGACTGCAAATCTTATTATAAATGAAGTTGCAACTTCTATCATGTATAAATAACATGAGAGGGCATGCAGGCACATAGACTTAACGTTCCTAGCCATAAAGAACACGTAAACCAAAATAATTTTTTTATAAAACTTGAATATAAACTTATCTCTAAGCTTCCAGTATTCTAATTGCAGATTCTACATATTAAAACAGCATGAGGCAATATACCTCTTTCTGTGCATTAAAAACACAGGTGACAACTATAGTAAACCAAACTTAGAAACATGGAAATACTAGGAGATAGATGAACAGATATTTTGTAAGAACAAAAATTACTTTTTTGTTTGTTTGTTTTTAAATGAGTCTCCACAAGGTGATATCCAGATAGGATTTGTAGAAGTAGGATTGATCCTCGTGATACCTCAGATCTGTAAAGGACTCTTTGAGGTGGTTTTCCCTGGATATAAGTGATGAAGCTGACCTTACACTAAGCAGAATATCAAGGATTTAATAGCAATTCTGAATTATTGTTCGGTTAAACCAAACTACATTTGACCAATCTCAGAGCAAGAATGTTATAATATGAGACCAATTTCAACTTCTGGTTTTGAGAGAATAAAAATACTAAGAACCTTTCCAAATAGCAGCATCCTTCTTTGCTTTCAAGTTTAAAATTCTAGCGTGAAACACAAACAAACATCTTTCAAAGGGATAAGAGATGATTTTGAAAATCCAAACAACATAGCAAGGCTGTCCACACTACTGGAAAACTGAAAAAAAAAAAAAAGGGACAGTACTTATGTGACTTCCTTTTCCTTTTTCTGAGGCCAAAACATATTTGTAAAAGTGCAGTCAAAAAGCAAAGTAATGCTAGTCCAGAACACAGTATGGAGAAAACAAAGTTGTAAACTACCAACCTTGGAATGCCTCAAAATATATTCAGATCAAATGCACTTGATGTCTTATTCAAGATACACTCTGAGAGAGGTTACACATTAAAAAAACCCCAAACAATAAAAAGTACTTGTCTGGTGCTACACATTAACTGTGGAAAAGGACATGGAGAGCCTATGGAGAGCATATGTAGTAAAACTTTGTTTAAAAATAGCAGAATCAAAAGAGAAAAGAACAAACAAACACACATACAAAAAAAAAACCACCAAAAAAAATAAACAAGGAAAAATTCCAGAGTACTCTGTTTCCTTTTGATACCTTTGTGTGTTTCATCATATTTCATTGGTCTTTAGATTTTTCTCCTCAGTCTGCTACTGCTGAGGGAATTAGCTAAGGACAATCTCCTCTGCAGATGTTGCAAGGGCTGCCTTTGACCCATTGGCACATTAGTAGCTACCTAACTAGCTTCCCAGACTGGGGAAGTAGGGAGATTGCCAGTTTACTCAGAGAAAACCTGTAGAGTTTTGGGCCTCTGTCTGCCTGGACAAAGCATAGAGATAACTGTAATGAAAAGAATCTGACACTGAAGTCTCTTTGCAAGTGGAATTAAAGATCACAATTTTTAGCAAAAAGCATACAATATCTCTGGCTAACTTGCAATACCCCAGTGGGGCCATTCTCCCTCTTCTCACATTATTATCCACAGTCTCTTATGTTCTGCCCACTTGTTGTTGTTCCAGGTGATTTCTTCCTTAGCCTGGCAGAAATCATTGTAAGGCCCAACTACGAAGGAAAGTAGAGCAGTCTATACCACTTGGAGTTGGTTGTTTGTGCACTTAAGCATGGGCTTTGGTGAAGCTGAGACACAGTGGGAGCCTGTGTCCCACAATGTTAACCTTGTCACCAGACTGATTATTTGCCTTTGATCAGATGCATAGTCACATTACCCTACTCCCCTTATTCTGAAAACCTTTGTGACAGACTCCTGTGGGTTTTGGACCCTTCAGTACAAGAAAGACTTTGAGGTGTTTGAGTGTGTCCAAAGAAGAGCAATAAAGTTGGGGAAGGGTCTAGAGCAGTTTTAGAAGGAATTAGAAGGTCTAGAAGTTTTAGAAGGAACATCTGAGGGAATTGAGGCTGTTTAGTCTGAGATGACAGTTTATCACTATCTACAAATACTTGAAAGGAGGTTGTAGTGAGGTGGGTGTCAGCCTCTTTTGACAGATAACAAGTGATAAGACAAAAGGAAACAGCCTCAATTTGTGATGGAGAGATTTACAATGGATACTAGAAAAAAATTCTTCATTGAAAGGGTTGTCACCCATTGGAAGAGGCTGCCTAGGGAAGTGGTTGAGTCACCATCCCTGGAGGTATTTAAAAGACATGTAGATGTGGCACTTAGGCACATGGTTTAGTGCATGGTTTAGTGTTGGATTTGACAGTGGTATGTCAATGGTTGGGCTTAATGATGCTGAAGGTCTTTTCCAACCTAAATAATTCTATGATTCCATGTTCTCCAACTCCTTCTAGTAAGCAGCATTGCCTACAGGAAGGGAGAGCTTCAATGGCTGTGCACTGCTCTTCTGAGAAGGAAAATGGTAACATCAGGAGTGTGTAGCCATCAAGTGTGATCCAAGCAATGGACGTACTTTATTTCACCATCAGAACCACCTGCTGCCACTACAGCGGCTTCAGAATTAGATTTCTTCTCTACTTCTGGGTTGTTTGGCTTTACCACTCAAAGAGTGTCTCTCTCAATTTTTTTCATATTTCCATATTTCCTAATGTCAACTGAATTCACACTGTCATTCCCAATCTGTGGTAGCTTCAGACTGATTAAACTTCCCAACATCTGTGAAGATAAGTCATTAAGAATTAAAAGAATCCACTAGAAAAGTAGGATTTATTGTTCTGATATGCTGGGACTGTTAGTCTTAATTACATATATTTGGTTTTAACGATGCCATGAGAAGCATTTGAAATGTTTAGGGAGTTTATAAATAACAATCTTTTAAACAGTCATGCAACATTTAAAAGGTTTGAGACAGGTGTTATATTATCTTCTTTTATAAAATTACTTTTATCTTTGATGGATTATTTTCACTTTTTCTGACATAAACATAAAAACCACAGTTCTGTGTCCTGTTCCAAACAACCTTCTACAGCAAAGCAAATAACTGTAAATGCCATCACAAAACTGCTATGAGAAGTCAAAAACAGTTAAGACATTAGGTCTAGCCCATAAGATGTAGTTACACAGTGCTTCCCATTCATATGACTCTTAGACCTTTGTAATTGTACCTCTGAAGAGTCATGCCTCATCTAAGGTTTTGTTGTGGAGTTCTGCCACAAGCTGTATGGAGAACATCAGTGACAGAACTTTGCAGACCCTCTTCTGAACACCCTTCATAGACACAGCTGAAACAGGGAAATAATTCCCTCTATTCTAGTACTTCTCTTTTCCCTATCAAATCCATTAAGAATTTCACCTCCATTTCACACTGTGTCCACATATAATAAAAAATATATCCTGCTCTTGCTAGAGCTTGCTAGTTTTAAAACTATAGAGTCTATGCTTCCATTAACTCTCTGGAAGCTGTATGACGTAGATAATATTGTTGACCTGTCTAACGCTGTTAAATGCTCCCTCCTAGTCTGTTTACAACTTTCCTGCCAAACTGGGATCAGAACTATGACCTTTTGCCCCACCTCATATGTCTAAACCTTAACTTGTCAATCATACCAGATTTTCTGCTTTTGCTGTGTTTCAGCAAGGTTATTATGATGTGCTAAGGCCATAAACCCACTCTACTCTCTTGTGGAAGTCCAGCACATGTGGGACTGCTCACTCCTCTGATGCTTCCAGCCCAATTTTCTGCTCATCCCTCATAAGATCAAGGAGCTCTCTCACCCTCCTGCAAATAAGATGATGTAAGATGTAAGCCCCAAGGTCTCTTCTGAGAGCCCTTGACATGCAAGCAGAGATTGCTATAGTTGTTTGTCTTCTTATTCTTCTTTTTTTGGCTTTGTAGATCTCAACATGACACAGTTGTCCAAGTCACAAGTCACTTCCGATTTTCTCGTCCTTACATTACTCAGAGACAGGGGAGCAGAACAGAGCTGGAAAATATCTAAGGACGCTTTCCATAGAGTGCAAGAGTGCTTAGTCTTGCACTCAGATGAAGGAAATTGGGCAGGAAAGGGAAGAGACCAGTGTGTCTGAGTCAAGACCTGCAGTGCAAGCAGGGACAGGGAAACTGAGAAGTGTATAGGGATGCTGCCCAATTGTGTAGGGATGGTGTCAGGAGGGTTAAGGCACAGCTGGAGCTGAACTTGGCAAGGGAAGTGAAAACTAACAAAACTACCTTCTGTAGGTATATCAGTCAGAAAAAGAACACTAAAGAAAACATACCCCTACAGATGGATGGAAATGGTAACCTCATATTAACAGTTCAGGAGAAGGCTAAGGTATTCAACAACTTGTTTTGCCTCGGTCTTCACTGACAGCTGCTCTCCTCATCCCTCCTGGGACAATGGACAGCAAGAAGGGGAACGGGGGGGTTATAGGCCCTCCTACTGCAGAGGATGATCAGGTTCATGACCACCTGAGGAACATGAGCATATGTAAGTCTATGGGACCTGATGAGATGCATTCCAGAGTCCTGAGGGAACTGGCTGATGTGGTGGCCAAGCCGGTCTCTATATTTGAAAAGTAATGGAAGTCAGGAGTCCCTTGTGACTGGAAGAAGGGTAACATTGTGTCCATTTTCCAAAAGAGTTGAAAAGATGACCCTGGGAACTACCAGCCTGTCAGCATCACCCTTGTGCCTGGGAAGATCATGGAAGAGATCCTCCCAGAAACTAGAGCGCATAGATGATGGGGAGGTGATTAGAGGCAGCCACAGTAGTTTCACCAAAGGCAAGTCCTGCCTGACCAACTTAAAGGCTTTCTGAGATGGGGTAAACACATCAACTGACATGGGAAAAGCAATGCATAAAATCTATCTGGACTTCTGTAAACCCTTTGACAAAGTCCCCCGCAACATCCTTCTCTCTAAATTGAACAGATATAGCTTTGATGGGTGGACTGTTCAGTGGACATGGAATTGGTTAGATGGTGGCATACAGAGAGTAGTGGTCCATAGCCCAAAGTCCAGATGGAGATTGATGCCAAGTGGTGTCCCTCAGAGGTCCATACAGGACAATTTATAGTTAATATCTTCATCAATGATATAGACAATGACATTGAGCGCACCCTCAGCAAGTTTACAGATGACACCAAGCTGAGTGCTGCAGTTGCCACACTAGAAGGACAGAATGTCATCCAGAGGGACATGGAAAGGCTGGAGAAGTGGGCCTGTATGAATCTCATGAGGCTCAGCAAGGCCAAGTGCAAGCTCCTACACTTGGGTCAAGGTAATCTGTGGTTTCAGTACAGGATGAGGGATGACATAATTGAGAGCAGCCCTGCAGAGAAGGACTTGCAGGTGCTGGTTAACGAGAAGCTCGACATAGCATCATAGAATCACTAGGTTGGAAAGGAACCCCTGGATCATCGAGTCCAACCATTCCTATCAAACACTAAACCATGCCCCTCAGCACCTCATCCACCCATGCCTTAAACACCT